>PVHP010013588.1:0-40682 GCA_004024765.1 Zapus hudsonius
CCCTGAGTCATGGTGGGTGAATTTTAAGTCTGCTTTACCGTTAAGGTCTTAAAGAGTCTCTGAATTTCTGCTTTGAACCGTGTTGAGTGTCCTCGAAGGGTGTCTGTTTCCATTACTTTTTCATAGGTTATCTGACTTGCTGTGGAGGTAGCTCTCTTGCTCACCTCCCCACTCCCTCAATGGTTTAGTTTGGGCCCTAGATGATAAGTTAGGGGTGGTTCATCTGCCTGGATGTCAGCCATCATCCCATGTCTTATTGGTGGAATTGCGTTGTTCATAGTTCTCGCTGCCTTCTAAAAATACAAACAGAATCTTCATCAGAGAGTGAGATTAGTATAGGTTAAATGGAACAAACATTGTTAATTTGTCCAGGTTCTAATGGGTGTAGCCTCTCTGTAGATCTCTGGTTAATGGGTGTTTCCCCTTGGAACCCCAGGTTCTTGGTCCCCATAAGATTTTGCTGTGGATGCCAGTTTCAGCTAAGGGTTCTTTGCCATTGAGCGGATGTCTTAGCCAATCAGCAAGCAGTTGATTACCCTCCTATACTTAATACTTGTTCCTCAGTTGGTGTTACTACTTTGGGTGAAGTGCAGGGTGGAGGTTGAGAGACCTTTGGGAGGTGGGACTGGCTGGTAAGTGGGTCACTACGAGCAGGCCTTTGAAGGTTTTTTCTTGGCCCTTGGTTCCTGTCATGCTCTTTATTGTTGCTGTGAACAGCCTTCTCCACACACTACCACTGCCAGACCTGTTCCACTATGATTTCCTGTCACGATGAACAGAAACTGTGAGCCAAAATAAACCTTTCATCCCTCAAGTTGCTTTTGTCATACATTGTGTCACAGCCACACAAAGGAAACTTACATGGACATTCTTTTATTTATTTATTTATTTTTGGTTTTTCAAGATAGGGCCTCACTCTAGCCCAGGTTGACCTAGAATTCACTGTGTAGTCTCAGGCTAGCCTTGAACTTGTGGCAATACTCCTACCTCTATCTCCCAAGTGCTGCGATTAAAGGCGTGTACCACTATGCCTGGCTCTTACATGGACATTTCTTTTCAGACATATGGACAATCTATTGACCATGCAGAAATAATCTAATATTTGTATGTAAGCAGAGAGAGAGAGAGAGAGAGAGAGAGAGAGAGAGAGAGAGAGAGAGAGAGAGAGAGCATGCCAGGGTCTCCAGCCACTACAAACAAACTCCATACTCTCCGGCCACTTTGTGTATCTGGCTCTACATGGATACTGGGGAATAGAACCCAGGTCCTTAGGCTTCTCAGGCATGTGCTTAACTATTGAGCAATTTCTCCAGCCCCCTTTAAAAATTTCATGTACTTATTTGCAAGGAGAGAGGGGGCAGGGAATGGGCACACCTGGACATCTTGCCCCTGCAGATGAACTCCAGATGCATGCACCACTTTGTTCATCTGGCTTTATTTGGGTGCTGAGGAATTGAACCTATGCAGGAAGGCTTTGCAAGCACCTTCAATTGCTGAGCCATCTCCCCTGCCCCACAGTGGTTTTCATGGGGCTGATAAAGGGTTAAAAATCTGACTAGATGCTTCTTCCCAGAGAGCTCTTGGCCTTATTTTCTTAGATTCTAGAATTTCAGCTCAGTACAACATTCAAGAAAAGGATCCCTCTCTGCTAAATTGAACTAGTCTCCACATCGGCAAAGTGGGCTGTTTATCCTCTCTGTAGGGCTGCTCTGTAAAGAGAGGAGGGGGAGTGAGTGAGCATGTGCAGAAATCCTTCACCTTGCTTTCCAGTTTCTAGGCAACCAAGCAGGATTACAACAGGTCACATGATAATGCCGCTGCCAGGGAGAAGAGGAGACTGGAAAACTGTGCTACCTTGAGAAAGAGGCTGGGAACACTCGGAGGCCTTTGGAGTCTCCTCTAGAAATGTGCTCAACAAGTAGTCAAAGTGCCTAGGGGATTTGTCCAGCCTCCTGCTGGATGGAGAGATGTCCCTCCAGATAGGAGGTGAAGGAAGGGGACAGGGCAGGGGTGAGATGGTAGTGATGGGAGGGGACAGTCACTGGCCCAAGGTGACCTTAGCACCTGTTCTGGAAACTCAGCTGCCAGAGGAATTATGACTGAAAAGATCCAAACCACGGGGCTCCCAGGGTCCCACTTCCGCTGCCGCCCTAGGATAATGAGGGACCAGAAGAGCCCTCTGGTTAAACCCAGCCTGTGATGATTGAGGCTGGTTGGGGGCCAATGAAGAATCAGTGCGGAGAAGTGGGAGGGAGGAAAACCACCCATGAAGACCTCCTTTCCACTTCCTTTTTCAAAGCCTTCTCTTTCTGAACATTGTTTATTTTGAGTTGGGATGTTTTGGTTTTTCTGTCTCCCCTCCTCCACATTGCATGAGTGTGTGTGTGTGTGTGTGTGTGTGTGTGTGTGTGTGTGTGTGTGTGCTCATGCATATGAGCGAGTTTCTACTGGAGGGAGTTCATTCCTTTCCCTACACTTTGGTTCCAGTAATAACATCCTCTGTGGCCAGAGGACTCCCAGGAAACACAGTGACAGTTTTCCTTCTGGCTCCTGAGTCAATGGGGGGGGGGCGTGCCTTGGGTCCAGGGTCTCACATACCAGTTCAGAGCTGGAGGTTGAGAGGAGGCAGAGGGCCATCCTCCCTCCAAGATTGCAGAAAGCAGGTTCTTAGAGCCATCCTGTCTCCTCCCACCTAGCAGATGTATTAAGATAAAGATGCATGTCTTGGGCTTCTGGGAGGACCAAATCTCAGTTTGTATCCTGGCCCTCTGGAGTGGCAAGCCTGCTGGGGTTCACCATGGGCACAGAGATATGGGTCCTGGGCAGGGAGATGTCACCTGCTCTGATGCCTAGGACAGAGTTTGGTGAGTCTTGCTAGTCTTTAGTCAGTCCCATGGGCAGAGGGAACAGCACAGTCCCAGGTCCTTTCCCAGTCTAACATAGGTGACACATTCTTCCCTCAGCCTTTGGAAACCTAAGATAGTTTTAAAGTCCCAAGGGCTTAATGTCAGGCCTTCTCTGATTTAGTAGGGCCTGCCATCCTTCAAGTTCAACAAGAAAGTAAAGAAAACATGAATAATTTGAAAGCCAAAATTTTGCAGCATTAAGGCTAGGGCTCTCCGCCTTTCACTTCTTGGATCTTTTGGAGGTCACACTTTTCTGAGTTTTAAAAATATTTCATTTATTATTATATTTGCAAGTAGGGAGAAAGAGAGAGAGAATAAGAGGGGAAACGGGTATGACAGGGTCTCTTGCCACTGCAAACAAACTCCAGATGCATGCTGCACTTTGTGCATCTGGTTTTATGTGGGTTCTGGGGATTCAAACCTGGGCTGCAAGCAAGTGTCTTTAACTATTGAGCCATCTCCCCAGCCTATTTGTATTTTAAGGAAAAAAAAAGTAATAAACTTTGTCACATGAGGGAATCATTCTTTAGCAATGCAAGAATCAATGACTGTTGTGAGCTTGTGGCATATTTTTCTCTAGGGAGTAGAAAAGGTTGTGCCTTTTAAACATCTTGGGGTGAAGATGGGGAAGAATTTAAAGGTGACAATGGGGTGAATTTTTATACATTAAAACCGCCTGTGGAGTTTGAAAAAGGCATTCCACTTCTGTTTAATATGTAACATATGGGGTGATGGCGGCCTTTTGGGAGAGTGTGGAAAACGTAGTTGTTGGGGAGTCAGATGGTCCATATGTGTGCAAGGTGGGGGTCTGATGACCAGGCAAGATTGGGAAGTGGCATGGTCCCCGACAGCGACTTTCCAACACGCAGGCCTATGAGACAAATTCACACCTTCACCTTCACCTTCACACTTCTACAAACGCAAACCATCCGCAGACTGCAGTGTCCCTGCTCGGCTATGCTAGGCTGCCGCGTGGATCCCAGGGCCCTTTAGAAAGGCCCCCGGAGCCCAAATTCCTAGGGAAACTTGAATAAAGGTAGAAAAATGTTTGATGATTCAAAAAAAAAAAAAAGAAAAAGAAAAAGAAATCCTGCTTGCTTGCAGTTCTTGCGATGGCCAGAGAGCTAGCTTGGAGAAGCTGTTGCATTCCAGAGCTGAGAGCGCCAGGGCAGGCCGGGGGAGGAGGCTGGAGCATGGAGGCCGGAGAACTTGAAAGATGAAATCGGAACTCCGGAGGGGAAGGATCCCGAGCCGCGGGGAGCTGGTGGGGGGCGGAGGAGGGCTGGGGCAGGGTTAACGCGGGAGCCGAGCGTGCGGCGGGGGCGGGCCGGGCCGGGTGCGCGCTCGCGCGCGGTCCCTTTAAGGCGGGCGGGAGGGCGGGCGGACGCGGGCCGGCCGAGCGCCGCGCTGATTGGCGCGGCGGGATCACTGGCTCCCCTCGCCGGGCCCGGGGGAGTCGGCTGGAGCAGGCTGCGCTTTGATAAGGTCCTGGCAACTCAGTAACAGCCCGGATTCGGGGGAAATAAAAATAACCCTGATGGCGCTGGATTTCGGGGCCGTCCGGAGGCCGAGGCGTCCGCCTCCCCAGCCTAGAGCCCAGCTTTAAAAGGTGGGGGCGGAGGCTTCGCCAAAACCCAGCGGCTTGAAGCCGGCGACCCCGGGAGCCCGGGCGGCGGGAGCGCCGGGCTGCGGCGCGGGCAACGGGCCGCGGGAAGGGGCCGGCCGGGCAGAGGCACGGGGCTCCGGGGGGTGCGGGCGGGACGGCCCCGCCGAAGAGCGGCGGGGGGCGAGCGGGGCGGCCCCGGCGGCGGCCCGGCCCGTACCTCCCTTCCAGGACCGTGCGCTCGGCTCGCGCCTTTGAAGTGCACAGTTAAATCCACAGCGCAGTTTTTGTTGGAAGCGCCCGGAGGACATTTGGTGCGCCGAGTGACTGCTGGAAACAGGACCTGTGTGGAAAGCCGGCCGGGGCGGGGGCCGGGGGCGGCCGCGGCGGGGGCGGAGGCCGAGGCCCACTCGGATCTTTTGCAGAAGAGGGGGACGCACGCCCCCTCCCCGGCGAAGAGCTTGCGCTCATCCTGGGATATTTATTTTTTTAATTTCCCCCCCGCAACCCTCTTCTCCCGCCTCGCGACTCCCCATGTTCCCCGATGCCCGGGCCAGCCCGGGGGGGCCCGGGGCGACTGCTACAAGTCAAGCCTGGGGTCGGGACCGGGGCCCTGCCCGGGGCGCCGGCAAGGTCTGGGCACGGAGTGCGCGAGCGGATCAATGGTGAGTGCCGAGGCCGCGGCGGCCGGGCGGCCCGCGCGCTTTGATGTACGAGGCGGCCCTTTGAAGTTGTCAGGCCGGCTATTTCGGGGCGCGCGGAGGGCCGGCGCGGAACAGAGCCGTGGGCCTGGCGCCCGGCGCTCCGGGGGGCTTGGCCGGGGCGCGCCGTGCGCCGGAGCCCCCTCCCCTGCGCGCTGGCTGGGATGGTGGTGGTGTCGGGGGGCCGATCGGGGAGACTTCTCCAAGTGGCGTTGGGGGCGGGGGGCGAAGAGGGGCACAGCCCCTCGGGGGTCGCGTCGCCGTCGCTATGGATGTGAGTCGGGGTGTGCGCGGGAGTGCCTTTGGAAGGTGGGATGAAAGGGTGGTGGCGCCCCCCGCTATCCCTCCCTAGCTTCTTCCCCGCCCCTCTCCCCTCCCCTCCCACTTTACTCCCCCTCCTTCTCCCTCCCTGCAACCGTGGGTCCGCGCGTAGGTGCCCCGAGCGCTGGCGGAGGCTCAGTCTGCGCGCAGGACTGGCCCGAGCCCGGGGCGCTCGCGTCCCTTCTCGGCGTCCCCGGCTCCTTCTGCGGAGAGCCAGAGGCTCCGCGCGCGTCGCCATTTCTGGACTAGGCGGCTCTTTTGCGTGCCTTTTCTGCGGGGACCGCTGCGAGCCCTGGTGCCGGGGACCGATCCCTGCCCGGGGCTCGTCTGCGACCCCTGCTCGCCGGGGCTTAGAAGCATTTGGATTTGGGCCGGGGAGAGCCAGGCCCAAGGGTCTGAGAGAAGATGAGAGCCGGGCTTTGGCGGCCTTCATCTTCCAGGTAACGGGGCCGCCCCACCTCCTCTGAGCCCGGATGCGCGGCGCTACCGGCGGCCGGTGGTCCGCGGCGGGGGTGGCTTGCATCCACCCCGGGCTCTGGCTCCCGGGCCCCTTGCCTGGCATGCCTCCTGATCTCCTTGCCCGCCCCGATTCTCATTTTGATCCTTCCTGTGCTGGAGAAAGCGGCTCGTTTATTGGTTAGATATGACTTTTTTTTTTCTTCTTTTGGAAAGAGAATAGCTTGAGATCAGTAGAGTTTGGGATTCTTGGCACTAGCAGGAGCGTGAGATGCCTTCTGATCCGCTTTTGTAGGGATCGCGGCTCTGGGAGGTAGGTTGGGGGACAGGTCCCGAGACTTCTCTGCTCTTTCTCAAAGTTTGAAGATCAAAGCCTCTACTTAGTGAATTGGTTTCTGGTTTAGGGGAGCGGAGAGGAAAGAGGTTGTATGGTGACGAGTGGGGCTGCAGACTGTATTGGAAGCCCGGGAGCCCATTCTCGTCTATGCCGGGCTGGCTTCTTTCGGGGGAAGGATCTACTAAATTTTAAGGAGTAGTGTGGGGGAGCGCACAGGGAGGGGGCGGGTGGGGGGAATGGGAACCAGATGCCGGGGAAGGGCACATTTAGAGCTCGAGTTATCTGTGCATAGCCGAGTGGGGGAAATTTACCGAAATTGGTTTCACCTGCAAACAGCCAGGCGGCTGGCGTGTGCTTCTTTGGAGTTGAGGCTGTCGTGCGGGAGGGGGGCAGGCTGGGATGCCCTGAGTGTGCCCCGGGCCCCGTGGGTTTTGGGAAGGTTGCGTCTTGCACCTCCCACAACCCTGTGCCCCTCGCCCCCGTCCTTGCTTCTACCTCACCTTCTCTCTCACCTTCCCTTTCTCCCACCTCCCTCCACCCCCCAATGTGTGCAGGGAGCTCAGATTACGCCTTTGAAAAAGCAGCGTTGGATACTTGAGATGAGCACCTCGCGGATAGCTGGGTTGCTTGATTTGAATTTGAGAGTTGAAAAGCCTGTTTACTTTCTTGCTTTGATGTTGGGTAGATCTGGTTTTGATTAGATCAATACCCTTTTCTCTCTCCCCACCTCCCCCTTCCTTTTCTTTCCAGAGAGGAGGCCCAGATGAGCCCCTGCTGACTTGAGAGAGACCAAGCCGATTGTTGAGGGGAACTGGAAGAAGAGGAGGGGAAAAAAAAGCCCAAACTCAGAAGCGCTCCCTCACCATGAGTAGCGCAGTGTTGGTGACTCGCCTCCCGGATCCCAGCAGCAGCTTCCGCGAGGATGCCCCGAGGCCTCCGGTTCCGGGCGAAGAAGGAGAGACCCCACCGTGTCAGTCAGGGGTGGGCAAGAGCCAGGCTACCAAACCCATGCCTGTTTCCTCGAATACCAGGAGGAATGAAGACGGGCTGGGGGAGCCCGAGGGACGGGCCTCCCCGGATTCCCCCTTGACCAGGTGGACCAAGTCCTTGCACTCCTTGTTGGGCGACCAAGACGGTGCATACCTCTTCCGGACTTTCCTGGAGAGGGAGAAATGTGTGGATACCTTGGACTTTTGGTTCGCCTGTAATGGATTCAGGCAGATGAACCTGAAGGATACCAAAACTTTGCGAGTAGCCAAAGCGATCTACAAGAGGTACATTGAGAACAACAGCATTGTGTCCAAGCAGCTGAAACCTGCCACTAAGACCTACATACGAGATGGCATCAAGAAGCAACAGATAGACTCCATCATGTTTGACCAGGCACAAACTGAGATCCAAGCGGTGATGGAGGAAAATGCCTACCAGATGTTTTTGACTTCTGACATATACCTCGAATATGTGAGGACTGGGGGAGAAAACACAGCTTATATGAGTAACGGTGGGCTGGGGAGCCTAAAGGTCTTGTGTGGCTACCTCCCCACCTTGAATGAAGAAGAGGAATGGACTTGCTCTGACTTCAAGTGCAAACTTTCACCTACTGTGGTTGGCTTGTCTAGCAAAACTCTTCGGGCCACAGCAAGTGTGAGGTCCACGGAAACTCTTGAGAACGGATACAGGTAAGACTTGGGGCTGAGTGGGAGGGACAGGGCTTGGAGGATGAGCTGGGTTCTACAGATGTTTGTAGTTTAAGTGGGTGGATGGGCTGTGGAGGCTGATAAAGGTCTTGTTGAAAGCTAGGACTGCTGGCTAGGAACCCTTTGATCTTGGGTTTTGTTGTTGTTGGGGGGGTGATGCACACACAGCTGAATACCTGCACTCTTTCAGGGCTCACTTCAAACAGTGGCAAGCAGTATTTATTAATGTGGTTACTTATTATCCTGGGCTAGAGTGGAGAGGAGAGAGAGGGAGGGAGGGAGGAGGAGAGAGAAAGAGAGAGACTAGGCATAGAGCAGCTTTTGATGTTTGAGTCATCAGACCCACTAAGCTCTGGTTTGGGAAGGGGTCACTTCACCACTAATCAAAACGGGGAGTTCATGTGGCTGGGGAGGCAGCTGGGTTGTGGTGAAGACACAGGAAATAATGTGTGCACCCATGGAGGGTAAGTGGGATCTTCGGAACTTGAATGTGGAGATACGAGCCAACGATTGGCTTAGCCATTGACCTTGTGGTTCTCTTGTAGAAATAGATATTTACCAGCAAGAAACACTTCTAACTCAGCTGACTTTCCTCTACGAAGGACCCTTAGCTTTCGAGTTTGCCAGACTATTAGTCTGGTTTTAAATGCTTGGAGCTCCAGTTGATGGGTTCTGTTGTTCAGTGCTAATGGAGATGAGGCAGACTGGGCCCTCAAGTACTTTCTCTTAACAGAATGTTCAAGCCTTAAGGTTCTTGGCCTTTGCAGGTAAATTCAGACCTCCTGGTAGAAGGCATTTTTCTGTTCCTAATCCTCTCCCCACTTCCAGATTTCCCAAAAGGGAATGCATCTAATTCTAGGTTGCTGCTTCTGACATGCAGAGCAGGAGGTGGGGCGAACATCGATTGCTATCTGCATGGCTTATCTCACAGTCCCTAGGGATGTGACCTACCTGCAGCCTGTGGAGATCTTCTCTTTGCGGGGTGTGGCCGCCAGGGCCCTGCAGAAGGAGAAGGGGGCAGGAGTAAGCTCCCACTGCTCTTAGCTTCTTCAGTTGTCTTAGCTAGGTCTGAGCCCAGCAGGCGGTGTGGTGTGTAAAGTCTGGGGGTACCCTGGGCTTTGAGGGCTAACAAGGAGAAAGGCTTGATGTCTGGCCACTAGAGGGCGTCCTTACAGTTTTGGGATCCAGTTTACCAATAGTCTGACATCTGGTCTACACCAACAGGAGAAGGGCTTGGCTTTTTCATGAGAGCATAGGATCACGTGAGGGAGTTGTTTCAGCAGCTCTGTGCTTATGGAACCATGGTCTGGCCTTGGCAGCAGGGCAGTCTCCTGGCACCTGCTTTAGTGTCAGGACATTCGGGTAAACCTTGGTGTTGGTCTCCTTGCCCTCCAGCTTGGCAGCTACTGGTGAGACTCCTTAAAGCCTGTGGTAAGGCTGCTTCTCCTGGGGCCTTCTGACAGTGAGACTTCTGTGTCTCCAGTGTCTGCCCTGGAGTGTCACCTTTGTAAATAGCACAGTGTGTGGTTTTGGAAGCAAGAGCACCGTTCTATGACTCCTCCTTGTGGGTGGACAGAGGAGACCCAGCTCTCCTCTGCTTCCTCCCCCTTCCAGAGACTTCCTCTGGGATGTTAGCAGCATTAAGTTTGGGAAGCACTCGAGATCTTGGAGCTCTGACTACCTCCCAGGCTGCTTTCATGCTTGGGAAACTGTGAACATTATTGGTGTGTGGCCAACAGCTTGTTAATGACCTGAGCTTCCAAGAGACTATGTTTTTGCTCACTGTTAGGTTGGAACAAAACATTTTACCTTGACGACATAGAGCCCATATGTCTTGACTGGGCATTGTCAAAGAGAATTTCAGACATGTCCAAATGTTCAATTTCATTTCAATATGAAAGATGTCCAAGTGTTTGTAAAGTGTTGAAAGTATCCTGAGTCATCCAAAGGCCTGAGTGCCAGCCTGGGTTACTACACTATCTGGTTTGAAACCTTTCGGATCCTCATGGACCCGTCTGTAAAATGGGTGGGCACCATCTCTCCTATGTCATAGAGTTGTTCTTAAGATCAGAATAATAAACATGAAAGCCTTTTGTAAAAGGAAACATTTTGAACAGATGTAAAGTTTTATAATTAGCATAATTAATGATAATAATTGGGTATGTGGAATGGGCAGCCAGGCTAGCATATCCCTTTCAAGGAGTGACTGTGGAGGTTTAGATCATTTTTGCCTCACAAGGTTTTAGAGTTTACTCCCCCCCACCCCCATGCCTCAGCTTTCTCTACTGGTTGAACTTTCTCAAGTCTGTCTTTCTAGCCAGTTCTTAGAACAGAGGAACGGGCCTCAAGTGTCTTAGGATTCAATCCATCTCTCCAATCCCCATGGTGCAGAGCACCTGGCCTGCCGAGGAGAGGCTGAGTAAGTTATGTCAGTAAAATGACAGGAAACCAAACTTGAGCCCCCCTAAGCTGCTGAGAGGCATCCTGACAGTCCAGGGACCCAGGCTCTGGCTAGCCTTCCCAGCCCCTTGTTGACAGGGGCACTCAGAGGAGCCTCATTTTTAACGACTTGTTTGTGCCCTTGCTGATTTGGTTTAATATAAATAGTTGGACGGAAGAACAGGAATTATCCTTGAAGGAAGGGTTCTGGTTTGTGAGTGGTTGAGTGGGTGCCTGGGCTTTTGATGGTCTCTTTAAATAACCGAGGGCAAAAGTGGCCTGTTGAAGGGGGGGGGGAAGCTCGTGGACAAACCCCAGCACACAAACACACCCCCAGTGTGGAGGTGTGATGGGGGTGTAGGCTGTGGGCTCAGGCTCCGGGCCCAACACTTATTTTAGGAAGGAGAAGACAGTGTTGGCCTCACAGATAGCTCCCTGTGTGTGTCCCCTTCCACCCTGGCCCCAGGAGGGACTCCTCTGCCTCCCCTTGGGCCCTCTGCTCTGGCCTCTCTTAAAGTCCCATGGGCCCAGCAGATAGATGGCCCTGTGCTAGCTCCTTCCTGTTCTCTGGAAGAACGTGCTGATGAGGCCCATTTTTGTGCGAGGCCATTGGAATCGAGCTTGGCTTCAATTATCAAAGAAAATGATGCCATAGGAAAGATATGCTGGGAGCAGTAGTCCGCAATTAGAGGAGGAGCTCTGAAGAAGGCAGCTGGCTAAGATAACACTTGTCAAACTCCTCTGGTCCCAGAAGACACTGACCCCCTCACTGCCCCCACCCTCAGCTTGTCTTTCAGAATTCTTGTCCAAGAGAGTATTGACCTTGCGGGTAAAGTGTCAGGCTCATGGAAAGTGTCCTAAGCACAGCTTTAAAACTAAGCCAGCATGTCCTTGGGGTTTTTTTGTTTTGTTTTGTTTTTGGTTGCTGTTGGGAGAGGGGCCCTGGAAGGCTTACTATGTGTAGCTGGGGAGAGGTACTGGTGGCCCCAGCATCTCATCAAGATAAGAGATAAGACTGAGCCAGCCAAAGATACTTCCTTTTCAGTCCCAGCAGCCTCTGCTACCTGTCAGCTGAAAGCACTGTGACTGCCCCACACCCAATGGCTCACAGATCCCCCCCCCCCAATGCAGTCTCCCTGCGGTAACTGTGAGCTTACAGTCCTGGGAAATCATCAAAGAATTGGGGTGCAGTTACACCAGCATGCTAGACTTTCTACATTTTTTAAGTAAATAAGAAAACAAGCTCTAATCCATTTTCTTAAAATTATGTGGCACTTTGAAGTAAATTCTGGGTGCTTAAAACTTGAGATTTTTGTCTCTCCCTCAACCCTGCCTGTCTTATTATGACCATAACGAAGTCCAAGTGCTTGATTGCCATCAGCTCAGTTAAGTGCAGTCTGTTCCATTTTTAATTACTGGTCACACAGTAGCCCTCTTATTTTGGAAGTAGAGAGAGAAAAGTTTATTTTGGGAGCCATGTGTGAAAGGAGTGCTAGGCTGTGCGCACACACACGTGGGGTTTGCCTTAGGTGTCTTTTTTTGGTTGGGGAGGAAGGAATTTCTATTGAGTCATTTTCTCCCTGCAGAGGCTGAAGTTCTAAGTCTTAACATCTGAGACATTGCTGATGTGTTAATACCACCAAGATAGCAAGCGGAGGGGATGGAAAGTGTTTGAATGCTATTTAAGACGGCTTTGGCTGTTTTGATCTTGCACTATGCCTCTTTAAAGCCTTCTCAGCAGCCCATTTGATGGATGTAGGTCTTTGAAGGAGGCTCAGCCAAGTTTTGAGCTTGTGCCACGTGCCACCTCCTGCTTTAGGTGTTGGAGATGTGCATGTGAAGACAAGGGTGAGCACCCATGGAGTACACAGTCTGGGGCTTAAGGACAGGCATTAGGCTGTGTTAAGTCATGGCAGACACTATGGGAGAAAGTAGAATGAGAACTCCCGGCATTGTGTTGCTGGCTGGGTTTTTGGAGTTTTATTAAAGTGCTTCCCCAGTTCCTTCACTCTTTTCTGGCCCTTCAGAGGCAGGTGGCTGTATTTGAACTGCCTGTCTCCACACCCAGCTCCTGGTCTCTGACTTCAGGTCCCTACCAAGTGTGTAGGGACACAATCTACTTAGCACTGGATTTCTAAGGATAGGAGGTGACCCTGAAGACGGCATGTCATCCTGGCCATGTGATTTGACACAACAGTCCCATCCAAGCCTCAGAGTGCTGGGAAGTAGGGGCTGTCCCTGTGCCCTCCCACTCCCCAGCAGTCCTTTCTGCATCTCCACTTGTTCAGCCCTGAGATGAGATGGTGAGCAGGGAGCTTGGCTCTGCCTTGTGAGTGTCCCATTAACCAGGAACCTGTGTTTGTTACCAGTTACCCACCAGCCTTCTCTTCTCCAGAAAACTCAGTTGCCTCTCCTTGCTTTCACTCCCTGCCATCTTGGATGTCTCAGAACCATAGATTGAAGACAGAGGGATATGGAATGGGCACAGGTGGTCTTACCAGTCTCACTGAATGAATCTTCACAAAGTCTCAGGAGGTGGCATGTCCTCTTGCCCTCAGCAGGACCTGGGGACCGAAGGGAAAGTCCTAGTTTGTTGGTCAGACGTACACAGCTGGTTCACAAGCAACAGTTCAGCCAGCTCCTGGTGTGCACTCTCTGGGCCGAGGGCAAGCATTTTTGGAGTCTAGCTCTCCACTTCATCCAGCCCAAAGCAGGACAGAACCAAGGGCCCAGCTAATGTCCAGCTTCTCTGAATCTCTGTTGGTTTGGCCTTGATGCTTGGCCCTCTTGGTGCTTGGCATCTCTTTGGGTAGTGTGGAGATGCAAAAGGATGATGGGACAGCAGATGCCACACAGGCACCTAGTGCATGACAGCCCTGTTCTGGGTGTCAGGTACAGTGATGACAAAAACAAAAGACCTTGTCATCATGGAGCAAGGCAGCATGCATGCACATGCCCGCACCCACATGCTCAGTCCATGGGTGCGTTTGATTGGTATTCGCATTTTTATATGGAGGGCATTGGGGTGACACTGTAAGACTCCAACTAGAGCAGAAGCTTCTTTAACTGTCCCATTGAGCCCCTCAACAAGTGGTGTAACAGTGGCTCCCTACTGGGGTCTCTGCCTGTGCTTATCTCTCTTAAGCCCACATGGTACTGGAGACCCCCCCATCCTGCTGTCTGCCACCCTCTGAGCCCTCCCTGTCCTATTAAGACAGACTCTGGCCTTACACTGAAGGCCTGCTTCCCTGTCCCCTGTAACATTCCTACTGATCTCGCTAGGCTACTAGTCTCAGTATAACTAGATTCCTGCTCTTGTTCATTTGAGGGAGACTCTATTGCTTTTCCTGTCCTCGATTGCTGGTGTCATTTCAGATTCCTGCTCATCTGTCATGATGCAACTGGTTCCTATCCCCAACCATCCCTGGAAACCTCCTCTCACCATATTATATACCTCTTACTCTAGAACTTTTTCAAATGTCATGTATTAGGAGACAGAAAGAAAGGTTGAGTGAGAGTCAGGCGAATGAGTGCCAAGCCCATCAGTTGCACTGTGGGACCTAGGCAGCCTGCTGCACACCTGGATTATCTGGAATGTGAGCACAGCACAATGTGCCTTCTACCTGAAATGACACCTGGCATTTTGTGGGACCCCAGTCGCATCACTTGTACCTCCTTCACAACAAATTCCCTACCTTATGTTGGTATAGTGCAAGGACAGGAGCTGTGTAAGCAGGAGCAGATGGCTGACCGTGACCTTTCATGGGTCCCTCTCCTGCCAGGCCCAAAGCTATCTTTACAGAGCAGCTGCTGTGGGCTGATGGGGTGTGCTCTCCTTTCCTTTCTCCCCTAATTCCCATGTGCTGCCAGCTGAGCCTCACTGGGACCGGCCAAGTATGCCAGGGGCTTTGGAGATTTGTACATGGGGCCTCTTTCAATTTCAGGCTGACTCCAGGAAGGGACCCTTCCTTCAGCCTGCTGACCTGTCTTCCCTCCCCCTACTGAAGTCCTTGGCTGGTGACCCAAGAGAAATGCCGCCCAGCAGGGCACAGGCATACTGGTTGTTCTGGGAGATCATCAAGAAAGCAAGATGGGGGCCCAGAGGCCAATGACACAAAAGGGCTAGAGACCCCCATAGGCGGGGCCTGGGCCTGCCTTGGACACAGCTGTGCTGTTCATTTTAGTCCTCGGGCCTCAGCCAGCACTAGGGGGAGGCACGCCATGGAGGGGGAGGGCCCCAGCAGAGGTCCAGTGCGTGGCCCCACGGATGGGGTCCCAAACATTGTCCCATCTGCCTGGCTCACTATGGTCCAAGTGGAAAGGCCATCTTGGGCCCCTAGCCATTTGTATCTCTGGACTAGGCTGGTAGACCTCAGATGAGTAGTTGGGGTGCTTGAGAAGCTGGCATCCTTGGTTCAGGATTAGATGCAGAGGTTGGGAGGAGAAAGCCATCATCCTGTACTCTCCCTCCTAGAATGGAGTCCATTCCTTCCTCTGAGCGTCTAGGACTTGGTAGATTTCTCCACAACACTGTGCTCTGGCAGACCCCTCTCCATCTGGCCTGCCTTCCCAGGAGGCATCAGTGGCTCACAAACCTCTCTTTGGTAGCTCTGGTGGCCCCTATTTTCTGCCCCAGGCTTGAAGCTGGATATGGGCAATAGGTTGGCACACACAGATGTGAGATTGTATATTAGGTCACCAGATGACCTGGCTTTCTGGTGAGGGTGGGTGACCACACTCTGATTCTTTTCCCACAGGTCCTTCAAGAGGAACGATCCCGTTAACCCCTATCATGTAGGTTCCGGCTATGTCTTTGCACCAGCCACCAGTGCCAACGACAGCGAGATATCCAGCGACGCACTAACCGATGACTCCATGTCCATGACGGACAGTAGCGTGTAAGTATCTTCTGTCCCCTCCATGGACGTGGCCATGAGTGTAGCTCACTAGGGCTTCTGGGCAGAGCCCATCTCAGAGTGACCAGTTGTTGGCTAGGAGGAGAATGTGACAGACAGTGGCTGGAAGTCTTGAGTAGGGTTTGGGAGATCATGAAGGGAAGGCTAGAATGTGCCTTACTGCAAGGAGACCAGAGAACAGCAGAAGGTAAGGTGACTCTGGATTCCTAGGAGTTAAAAACTATCCTCTCATCCTTGTGGGAGCATCACTTGCCAGGGCCTAAAACCCAGGTATCCTGTCTGCAGAACCAGCAGGTAGAACACTGGCATCAGAAAGATTAAAAAAGTTTATTTTTGGAGGGGGAAGCCACTAAAGGTGGGAGGCAGAAAGCCAGATATTTCTAAAAGAGCGAGTGTGTGCAGAGTGCCCACATGGAGTGAGCATTTCATTCAGTTAGTTAATGGTAGAGTCCCAACTCAGTGTCAGATGCTGGGGACCCTTAAGAAGAGACTCTCTAAAGTCATGTCTGATTTTGGATGTTTGGCCAATGGATGGCTTTGATTTCTGAAAGCAGTCCCCAAGTCATTGAAGTGGTCCAACAGGGTGAGTAGACCATCAGGCAAGGTCGTGCTTTGAGGTTAAGGTCATTTGAAGTAAAGTCAGTCATCTCTAGAAGGACAGTGGTGACTCTCTGTGAGTGTCCCAGCAGGATGTGGTGGCCTGGGATCTCCTGGCATCCTCTGGGATTTTTGAGTCAGGAGACCCAGAGTAGAATTTGGACATGGGTATCTCACCCAGTAACCAGTTGAGGGTCACCGCTTCAGAAATGGCCTCTGAAGGCTTCCCAGTCAGAGTTTCTCCTGCTGAGGGAACAGTTTGGAAAGGCAACCCCATTGAGCGGTGTAAGTTCTGGCATACATATTTAAACTTCGTTCCTTCCAGCTTCTTAAAACTGGACCAGCCATTCTTCCCCTGTGTTTGAAACTATCTGGTTTCTATTGGCCACTGTCCTGTAGCCTGGCCTGTGGTGTGGTACCAGTTGGAAGAAAAGTTGATGAGGTTAGTTTGGGACTCTACTATTGATTTTCTTGGTAGCTCTTATTGTGTTACCTCAAATTCCCTTGTTAACAAGGGGCAAGAGATCCTAGAGGTGAAAACTTGGAGTTTTGCTACAAGAACAGCACTTTGGCATCAGTGAAAGCAGAGGAGGGACACCATCTTTCACTCACGAGGGAGGAATGAAAGGCTTTGGAGAAGTGGGTTTTCTGTACCGAGTTCTTAATTATCCACACTGGGAGAAAACAAAACAAAACATTATTTTTGGATGGACCTATTTCTTAAAATGCACCTGGCTGTCCATATCAGACAAGGCATAGTATGTTTCTTGATGATCCAAGAAATCAATCCCAAGACCAGTGTCCATGCTATGTAGTATTGTCTCATAGGCTGTGAGGCTGCAGAGGGGTGTCAGCCTCTATAGCTACTGCTCCCTTGATGCAGCTTTTTCTCGGTGATGGTACCTTCTGTCATGCTTTTCTCCCATCTGTGTGGGCTAGTTTGGGACCATCAGCTTGCATCTAGGAAGCATCTCTCCTTCAGCATATAGTAATTTTGGATTGTGTGGGATCCGCAGTGCTATGTGTAAAAATAAGAGCTGGATGGAACTGAATGAAGGCATTGAGTGAATCTCCCAAGTCGTGCAGTTTAGTTAAGACTGTGAGGCTTCTGTTTAGATTTCTTAGAGACTATTTTTGGCTTGCTTCCTGGTCCTTGGCTGGGTTTCAGCCCCCATCACTGAGGTGTTATTCTGGGTGCATGATGATATAACTTGGGTGTGCTCCCATGCTTGTTTCTATTTGATCCTCACAGGACCCAAACAGCAAGGTAGACAGTTACTGGTGACTTTTGACAGACTGGAAAGGAAGCAGCCCCCTGTGTCCCTAGCCATTCTTGGAAAAGGCAGACCTCAGAGCCAGGCCGGGCATTTTCACCACAAGATACATTAATGGGACTAGATGCTCATGAAATCTCTAAGCCACTTTGGGTTTCTTTTTACTTATTATTTTTCCTCGGGTGGGGGGAGGAGTTCTTGGTCCGTTCCATTTACTATTCTTCCTTTACTTCCTTCCTAAAAGAAAATATTCTCAGCTTCCTTTAGAAGTGACTTTAAAACCCTCATTCTCATTTTAGCCAAAGCATTTTGTGAAACTTGGAGTGTGAGGAAGCCACTTTTAGGTCTAGAGAGGGTTTGTCACCCATGCTAGGTAGCAAGGAGTAGTGTGGAGGCCTGTAAAGTCCACTTTGATTGATGCAGATACTTTGTGCCCTCTCTGGCAGACCTCTGGGAGTTGTAATGTGCAGCCATGAATGGATTACGAGTAAACTAGGGAGCCAAGAGAAAGTACTCGTGAGGCTTGCAGACCTCTGTGGCTGCAGCATTGGCCCAGGGCCTCCCAATTACTTGGCGACACCATTGGATTCCTTGTCATAGGTGTACCACCTGGGCATGTTTAGTTCAACAGTGGAGGACAGTTGACATCACTGGAAGATCCCCTAACCCCCGAGCCCCCAAGATCTCATACCATCTTGAGGGAGAGGTCTTCCATAACCATGAGCCCATTGGACGGGGCTTGCTCACACTTCCCATGGGTCTCTAGCCACTATCAGCTGCCATGTGTGGGGTTCCCTTCTCCTGGTGGGGGTGTCCTCTCCCTCTCTCCTTCTGAACAGACTTGGCTTGCACTAAAAGCCTGGAACGATGTGAAGCGCATTCTGGCCGGCTGGCCCTGGGTATATGTGATCTGCCCAGTGTTGGGCGGTCACCCGGGATTCCCAGGGCTGGGATTAGACCCCCTCTCCAGAGCTCTGCCAATTGTGGGCCGGCCTCGTGCAGATGAGAGCTCCAAGCGAGGAATACAGTGTGTGGGGGATGCAAAGCAGAGCTGCATCGCTTTCAGCCATTGTTCATCCAGGGGAGCTTAGAGGGGATGAGAGGGTAGCGGGCCCCTTTGAAATCTCCTTGAACGAGTGAATAGGAGCGCCCCATAAAGCATGAAAAGAGTCCTGGCTGTTTCTCCTCCCCACAATGGCCAGCGTGGGCTGAGAGGGGCTGGGGAGCAGGGCTGGCTGCCCTGCTGGGATTGGGAGGGGACAGGGATGGGGGGGTGGAGAGGGGGGTCCCTAGGCAGCCTTCAATAGACTCCAGAAGGTTGGAGTTCATTAGAAGTAAGCTCAGGGAAGCAATCGTCTCATTTGCGACAGAACCAATTAAGTCCCCTGGGCCTTTGCAAGAGGCCTGCGTAGAAGGTGGGGTAGGGCTGGCCTGGCCTGGGCTCTTCCAGGGGAGTCGCATGCCAGGTCCTGGGTGTGTAGAGGAGGCAAGGGCTTCATACAAACCATTGCCCTCTCCCAGAGTCCACTGCTGACTTCTGTTTTCCCACTAAGGAAAAAGCCCTAATAAAGATGGCTGAGATTTTTCAGTCTCCATTTTAGGCCTCTGAGAAGGCTGTTTTTATGAGCCTGTTACTCCTAAAACATGCATTCTGGGAAGAAATGGTTAAAAAATTTTTATTTTTCAAAGTTAACTGCCAGACTTCCAGCAAAATCCTAACCCCTAATTTCTGGAGCATTTGGGGGCAGGAGGAGTGTGCGGCTGTCAGAGCACCAGGGATGCTGAGTAGGGCGGGGCTGAGAGCATCAGAAGCCCAAGTTCAGGGCCTTGGAGGCCTTTCGGTTTTGTTGTGGGGAACTGCTCCCATACTCAGGAGTGTCTGTCTTTGAATGTCCCTTCCTTCTGCTCTGTGTATCCCCAAATTAGCCCAAAATGATTTTCCCATCCCATGGAGGGTTTGGCACGAGTTATTTATTATTTTTATATCCTTATATCTTATTTACGGGGTTTGCTCTGGATACCAGGTAATGTATCTGAGTGAACTTCAACTATTACCTTATCTTACACACCAGGCTTTTTGATGTTGACCATGATGGGTGTCTTCCATTAAATGGAGGTGCGTGTGACCCTGCTTTTGAGAAAGCCACCAGCAAGCGACATTCGGGTTAGGTCGGGCCCAGCGGAGTCAAAAGGCTAAGTTAATTGGCTTGGCTTCAATGGCAGCTAAGTGGAGTCTTCAAAATCAATGTTCCCCAGAAACAGCTGGGCCCTGGCTCGTTAGTTAAAATGTTTATAATTAAAGGAGACTTAGACCAAAACTCTGGAGCTCTTCAGCTCACAGCTTTGAGCAGCCAGGATACTGATCATCGACTCATAGAGCGTGAGTGAAGAAAGAAGAGAGGCCTGGCTTTGGGAATGAGGGACTGTTCTGGAAGAAGAGTCCTGGCTAGGGGGAATTAAAGCCATATTTTAGGGAAGATGCCTTTGAGGCTCCTGGCTCTCCAAACTAAACTTTCCCCTTTGGTCTCTGCTCACAAGTTGCCTTTCCTGCAGTTAGGTGCCTCGCCTGCCCTGAGTATTGGAAGGACCGGGGGTCTGATGGTTGCTAATAAAGTCACTGGGTCCTCTCCTAGAGTGCCTGGCTTGTTACCTGCTGCCTCCCTCCCTCCATCCCCACCCCCCATTCTCATTGTGTTCTCTTCCTACCTTCTATGAAGAAAGCATATGACGTATAAAAGTCCTACCAACTGATTTCTGTAGAAATAGAAAGAGTGAAGACTACTGGTTGAAACTTCAGGGCAGAGTCTTGAAGGGGAAGGGTGGGGGTCTTCCATAAGTGGCTAGGGGTGTGACCGGTTGTTCCCTGGGATTGTCATAGAGAAGGCTGGAGCAGTACCTTCAGCTGTTAAATTCCAGAAGAGCTGGTAAGGGGAGGGGCATGGTCATTCTGGAAGCCCATTCTGGAGCAGCAGGAGTTGATCACACCAACATGAGACTTGTTCTGTAACTCCACCCCCAACCTGGCACTCCCACAGTCAGCAAGTACCAAATGAGGACTTCCCAGAATATTTTCCAAATTTCACATTTGGCCTTTCAAAATGTCAGGTGGCTTTGTGGGGTTTAGGAACTAGTACCCTGCATTCAAGCTACCAGGAAGCTTGTCTCTCTGGCTGGAGCTGGGAGTGGTGCTGGATGTGGAGGCTAGGTGGCTGAGTTAAGGATGCCTGTTCTGGACTTGGACTTGAAAGTTCTTGCTTTAGCTTCTGATTGCTCTTCTCCTGGCCACTTGATGCCCCTCAGGCTTGGGTCCCCTCCTGTGGATATAGTAGAACCATCATCATCCGTCAAGAACTCTGTTATATGTATGACCAAGGGCAGCCACCTTTAGGCTAAGATTCTGGGGCCTTACAGAGAGGCCCCGTTACTCCTGGCCACTCCTTTGGTATTTTTAGACATGGGGGATTGTCACCCACTGCTGATAAGCCAAAGGGTTTTCTTCCTGTCACCTTGTGATGAACAAAAATGCCAGTGAGAACGAAACAGTCAAACACTCAGTTCTAGTACAGCCCCAAAGTGTGACTTACCATGGAAATGTGGGACCCTGAGACTTGGTGAAGAAGTGGTGTCCAGAAGAGTCAGACCTTCACCATTCAAGAATAAAATTCACTTTCAAGAATAAAATTCTTTTTCAAAAAGCATTGTAGGGCTGGAGAGATGGCTCTGCGGTTAAGGCACTTGCCTCCAGTGCCTAAGGCCCCGGGCTCAATTCCCCAGGACCCACATAAGCCAGACCCACAAGGTGGTGGCCCTGGTTTTCTCTCTCTCTCTCTCTCTCTCTCTCTCTCTCTCTCTCTCTCTCTCTCTCTCTGCTTGAAAATGAATAAATAAAATATTTTTTAAAAAAAGCATTGTAGCAGTTCTAGGTTCTGTGTTTGGTGGATCTCTCTGAAGTGGAGGCTCCTCCCCCTTTTACCTGCTGGTATTTTGTTTTTACAAGCAGGGAGAGATGGGTCACTAGGCTTTGGAGGGAAGCGCCTTAGCCGCTGAGCCATCTTTCCAGCCCTATTTTGTTTTTAAATAGTATGGTGAATGCCATATGGGCCTGCACTTTCTTTGGGTCTTTGCCCAGAGATGACCTGTAAACGACTTCATTGACCAGTGCCCTATTTGACAGTCACACTTTCCTCATCCCCAGTGACTCCCATTTTGTTACTTGTAACTTTCTCCCGGTGCCTACCACCTTCGAAACCTTTATGCTACCCATTAGAGTGTTAACTTTCTAAGGGCAACTGAAAATTTTCTTCCCCTGTGTCCACTGAACTCTTGGCCCTAAAATAAGGCCTGGCATGTAGTAGATATTAAATATTTTGATGAATTGCACAGAAAGCTACAGAGAAGGAGGGGCTTCTCTCTGCCCACATTTGTCCTCTATCTCTGAGTTTGTTGCTTGGGGTGATGGCCTTGAAGCTATGGGAAATCACCAGTGGGTTTATGAGCAGAAGAAATTTGGAACTGATTGAGAGATTGTAGAGTTACCTTCTTGTTGCTGGGACAAAACATCCATCCAGACGCAGCATATGGAAGCCAAGGGTTTATGTCGGCTTTCAGTCTCAAGGGGAAGTTTAATCATGGTATCACAACTTGTTGCATCGACTGGGAAGTAGCAGCAAGAGAGAGCTATCTAGTAAACACTCAGGGAAGCTCAAGGTCCACCCCTGGTGACACACCTCCTCCAGCAAGGCTCCACCACTTTCCCCAATTGCCACCAGCTGGGGACAAAGTATTCAAACTATGTAAAGCTATGGGGTACATTTTCACATTTAAACCACCATAGAGGTTGACTGTGGGGACTTCCATGTACCTTTATTAATGTGGGTGAGCCTATGGGTTTGGTTCCTATCCTGTCCCTACAACCTTTTGCCCTGGTGCTGTGTTCTTGATTTCCAAATGCACCCCAGAAAGACATTGCAATGGTACAAGACTACGGGAAAAAACGGGGTCCAAGAATCTTCCACTTGGACACTTGAAAATAGAAGACATTTCACTCCGTATGGGGCTGGTTGGACTCTAATCCAGTTCTAAGACAGTAGCGCAGGAGTACACATGCTCTTTCCAAGTCGATGCTCCTGAATTGGACTGAGGAAGCCAAGTTTCCAGAGATGACTGACAGGCAGGGTTTGAAGTAGGTTTGGCAATTTGATCTTGAATGGATCCTTCCCCACGGGAACAGTGATTGTGTCTGGAGATGTAATCTCACTCCCATGGAAGCATGTGGCCCTGTCCACTGGCAGAATCTCAGGATGGCACGTGTGAGTCAGCTCATGTGCTGAAAGCATCCTTGTGAGCCTGTGGGTTTTTCTTTCCCCTTAGAGATGGAATCCCTCCTTATCACATGGGGAGTAAGAAACAGCTCCAGAGAGAAATGCATCGCAGTGTGAAGGCCAATGGCCAAGTGTCTCTACCTCATTTCCCGGTGAGTATAGATTGGACAGGGGAGGTGCTGATTTCTGCAGTCCTGACATAGGCAAAGGCATGGGAGGGGGAAGGAATAGAGAAGGTAGGAGGAGTCCTCAAGATCCCACAGGGTAAGGCAAGAGGAAGGAAGAGCTGACAGCAGTATTATGAAGTTCTTCCTGTATGGTGTGAGCAGAGTGACATTATGAGGCTCGAGGCAACACTTTGTTTTGGTCTGTGTCCCACCTTCTTTGAGACAGGATCTCTTGCTTGCAGACAAGTCTGGCCCTTGAGCAGCTTTATGTGTTCATCATTCACTTACCTGTTTACTTGGTCATTTGGATGAACTTCTGAAAGCCCCAGAGGGGTGCTACATAGTCTTATCTTTTCATACTTCTGAGCTTGCTCTAGTGAGTCTGCCCGATAACTACTGAATGATCAGTGTCCAGAAGTGAGGCTCCTTTGAGACACCGAGTCCTGTGGTTGAGCTGAAGGGTGAAGGGCTTCTCTGGGAACTTCCCTCTTCTCCCCATGTCCCTGAAAGCAGCCTGTGCACACCATTATCCATACTCAAGAAAGCCACTCTGTTAACATTCCCATTTTAGGGGTGTGTTCTTATGCAGCCTAATGCCCAGGATGCCAGGATAGTCTTCGGAGAAGAGCACCCTGCTTTACAGCAAGGATCTTAATGAATCCTTCCCACCAGCTTCAGAAAACCCAGTTGGTCTGTCTGGTTAGGTTTTGTTTAGAAAATTAACACATCGACTTGGTAAGCCCCCATCACATCAGTGGACATATTGTAGCCCTTCTTCCAAAGCTCACTCTGTAGGCAGTGTCTGCGCGACCACGACTTAAAATCAGCATATTAAGATAGCTTTTTGTGTGACCTCCAGTATTATTCTTCCCCCAACCCACATAACAATATAGTTCACAAAACAATTTCAAGGGGAGCTGTGGGTAGGGAGTGTTAACAAAGAAAGGGTGTATCTCCCAAGCTTGTAAATGAGATGATTTTGTCCTGGGGTGTGCAAATGGACTCTCTCCACCAGGCAGTGCTTTGATGAGGTGGTGGGGTACATGGAGCCAGGCTGGGTTAGAACAGCCTCTGCAGGGCCTTTCCCCAGTCAACGTTTCTGTAGCTAAATGGTTGCTGTAGCAAGACCATCTCTCCTTAGCTGGGGAGATACTGACCTATGCAAGTTGACTTTCTGCTCTCCCCCACCCCAAAGGATAGGGCAAAGTAAGAGAGAGATGAGGAGGAAGAACAAGTGGAGAGGTGGGGGGGGGCAGAGGGGAGAGAGTGAGATGACAGAAAGGACAGCAAGTGGGGTGGCGGGGCTTCTCTGCGTGCAGCTTTTGGCAGGCGTTCTCGGCGCCTTTTTATATTCCGCTCTTGATTCGGAGATGTCCCCTATTCCCTTGATAGATGGGCTTCAGGCAGCCACGCTCAGCAGTGTTCTGCTGCTAGCCCGCAGCAGCTTTCTTCATTTTCTGTACAAAGAGATAGGGAGGAGGGGAGAGAAAAACCAGGGAGATCGAGGACAGTGTTGAGACAACACCACCTCAAAGGTGCGCAGTGTGCGGCCAGGAAATAAATTACTACTTCTCCTCTGATCTGGGGCCGCTGACTTTTTTCCCCTCTTTTTTTCCCTCCCCCCTACCTCTTTTCCAATCTTATTTTTTTTCTTTTAAATTTCTAACTCCCTTTCTGTTTAGATTCTACTTTTTATTCCTTGAGTTGGTTCCTCTCCCCTCCCCACCTCAGAGGGCTGATTTTTTTTTTTTTTGATGTTTGACAACAGTCTTTGAAGATTTCCTACTTCAGAGTAGCTGCTGATGGGTTGGTTGTAGTACAGAGAGAACTAGCAGGGCCTCTCGGAGTGCCACCAACTGCTCCTGCCCAAGGCAAATGCTGGTGGGGACCATGGCTCTCCATGAGGCCTCAGAGCCAGCGCATAAAAGTCCTGAGCAGTCCAGGCCGCCTTGCCATCCACTCTCCACTCAAACATGGGAACACAGCACACATCCCTGGGTCCGGGGAGCTCCAACCAAGCCCCCACTGCCGGCTAACCGTGCCTGTCCTTGTCCTCCTGTGTCCTTAGAGAACCCATCGCCTGCCCAAGGAGATGACGCCCGTGGAGCCGGCTGCCTTTGCAGCTGAGCTCATCTCGAGGCTGGAGAAGCTGAGGCTGGAGCTGGAGAAGCATCACAGCCTGGAGGAGCGGCTGCAGCAGATCCGTGAGGTAGGCTGGGCACGGCAGCAGCGGCCTCCGCCATGTGTGTGTGCCAACGAGCCTGGGCATGGGGTGCCACCCTCTTGTTCACTCTCTCACTTCTGTTTCCAGGATGAAGAAAAGGAGGGGTCAGAGCAGGCACTGAGCTCACGGGATGGAGCGCCTGCCCAGCACCCCCTGTCCCTTCTGCCCTCCGGTAGCTATGAAGAGGATCCACAGACCATTCTGGATGACCACCTGTCCAGGGTCCTCAAGACCCCTGGCTGCCAGTCGCCTCCTAGCCTGGGCCGCTATAGCCCTCGCTCCCACTCCCCTGACCATCACCACCATCACCAGCAGTACCTCTCCCTTCTCCCGCCAGGGGGCAAACTGCCACCCATGCCTGCCTGCCCGCTCCTTGGGGGCAAGGGCTTCATGACCAAACAGACCACAAAGCACGTTCACCACCACTACATCCACCACCACGCCGTCCCCAAGACCAAGGAGGAGATTGAGGCCGAAGCCACGCAGAGGGTGCGCTGCCTGTGCCCTGGGGGCACCGAGTATTACTGTTACTCGAAAACCAAGAGCCACCCCAAGGCTCCTGAGCCCTCGCCGGGGGAGCAGTTTGGGTGAGTGGCTGACCATTGTGACCTGGGGTGGGGCTTTTCTCCTGCATAGGTGTGAAGTGGGGCATTAGCTTGCTTGGTGAGGGATGGAGGGAGGTGATTACTGCGGTGGGTGGGAGAGTGGCAGGCGCAGGAATCCTTGCACACTGGGCCCCCCATTGGGTTGCCTACTTAAAGGAGACCTGAGATTTAATGGGTGGCTGGGTTTGAGCATGGCTCTTGATTCCCCACAGGGGTAGCAGGGGCAGTACCTTGCCCAAACGCAATGCAAAAGGCACCGAGCTGGGCCTGACCCTGCCGGCCAGGGAAGGAGGGGCGTCCAGCGGGCCAGGGGCCCTGCAGCTTCCCGGGGAGGAAGGAGACCGGTCACAGGATGTCTGGCAGTGGATGCTGGAGAGTGAGCGGCAGAGCAAGCCCAAGCCCCATAGGTAAATACCACCCTGGGGCTCTCAATGCAGAGGTGCGGTGGGGATGGCTATTTTTGTAGTTTGTGGAAAACAAACGTGGCTGTTCCTGCCGTCTTAATATTAGACATTGGGCTGAGCAGACCACAGACATGCCGTGTCTTGGCAATGACCCTGCTCGTGTTATGGTCGAGCTATTTTCTTCTCTGAGAGCAGAATAGACAAGTTTCTATTGAAGTCACATTTTCCAATTTTTCTAACCCAGTTTCTTTCCTTCTGCTTTCTCTCTGTCTCATCTCTTGTTCAGTGCCCAAAACACAAGAAAGACCTACCCCTTGGAGTCTGCTCGCGTATCCTCCAGTGAACGAGTCAGCCGGCACCATCTGTGGGGGGGTAGTGGGCACACCCGCTCGACTCCCAGGACCCACCCATTTACCCAGGACCCCGCAATGCCTCCCCTAACCCCACCCAACACTTTGGCACAGCTGGAGGAGGCCTGCCGCAGGCTGGCAGAGGTGTCCAAGCCCCCAAAGCAACGGTGAGTGGAAGGAACTCGGAAGGGGTTAGGTCTGGAGCTAGAGTATTCTGTTCTTTTCTTATAGACTCTCAGGGAGGAGGAATCTCTTCTGGGTGAAGCAGAGCCGGCCTTTAGCAGTTGTTGCCTTTGATTATGTTTGTAATTCCTTTTAAATCCCATTGCTTTTTTTAAAAAAATTTTTTTAAATATTTATTTGCAAGCAGAGAGATACAAAGAAAGAGAGAGAATATGGGCACACCGGGGCCTCTAGCCACTGCAAATGAACTCCAGATGCATGTGCCACTTTGTGCCTCTGGCTTACATGGGTACTGGGGAATTGAACCCAGGTCAGTAGGCTTTGCAGGCAAGTGCCTTAAACCACAGAGCCATCTCTCCAGCCCATAAATCCAATTTCTAAGGAATATCTTAATCACCTTCTGTAAGGCTGGTTAGACAGGTGAATAAGTAGCCATGACAGTGGAGACTCAAGTCTTAAGCTTTTGCTGGTGCTGGGATTGCCTGGTCCTGGGCTTCCAGAGAGTTCTGGAATGCCTATTCCACAATACCTGTTAACATAAGGCCTTGGTTGGGTTTCTACAGGAATGGAAGTTAGGTCTTCATCTCTTCAGGAAGCCAGAGAGAATAGTTTATGGTCTGCTCCCCAGTTACGTTAGGGACAGCAGGACATCTCTGACTCCCTCATCCTCACTGTATCCTCAGGTGCTGTGTGGCCAGCCAGCAGAGGGAAAAGAGCCACTCAGCCACAGGACAAGCAGGAGCCTCATCCTTCTCCAGTCCGAGCCTGGCTTCAGAAGAGTGAGTGTCTTTATCTGGCATTACTGAGATACATGGAGAGGTTGACATTTCGGGGTCTGTCATTATCTAGAGTTGTGCTTATGTGAAACTCTTAGTATATGAAATGACCTTGATTTGGGGGGCTGGGAATATAAGTTGGTAGAGTGCTTAAGGCCCTGGATTTGATTCCCAGCACTGCAAAAACAAACAAAAATGGTGATGAAATGTTCTTGATTTTAATGCTAACTAGGAGCAGCATTGAATACAGATGTTGCTATCAGTGAAGATCATGGGAAATCTCTACTCAGAAATTACATCACAACATGAGGTTTCCAGGGCTCACATCTGGGACAGGAAGCCATTATCAGATGGGCAAACAGGGCTGAATCTGGGTGCAGAAGTTGTCCTCATCGACTTGAAAGCTAGCAGGGCTGGAAACGGCTTTGCGTCACCCCCTGAGCAGGAAGATAGATGTCTTTTAACCGTTGCAGATAATTGAGAAGACCATCTTTATATTTTGCTTGGTGAAAACAGACTATGTTCTCCCAATCCAGTCCATGATTATTTTTGTAAATTGACACCTGCAAAAGACACTTTGAAGCTGACTCATTTGAATGACCGGATGGGACCTTTAAAATCTGCCAAGGAGATAAAACATGGCTGAAAGTTTTCTTTCTTAGCTTCTCCCGTCCTGAGCAGTGAGCAGAATTTGGAGACCCGAATAAGTCACTTTCCTAGACTTGTTCATTGTTAGAATTGGTTATCTGAAGTCTACCAGCCTTCCATGCCCACAGCTTGCTTTTAAAGTCCCCGCACAACAAAAATAGTGAAAATGACAATAGACTATCCCCATGATTGTTTTTGCTGTGTGAAAACAGTGAGTGCAGCCTGGTCTGTTTGCCTCTACGGCATTCCCAGATCAGGGTAAGAGCCCCTGGAGTTCCCCAAGACCTCTCTGGTCTTCATTGGCTGGCTCCCTGTTTATGCTAACTGGAAGGAGGCCATCTTGTACCCCCGTTTGATAGCCTTGAGGGGTGATAGAAGGAAATCATCCCTTCTTTTGTGCTCTGTAGATCACATGGATTGAGGTGGCTGCCTCTGAAACATGAGGGTCTTGCCTCAGGCCTCCTTTAAAAAGCTCACAGCTATAGTCTCCATTTTGTGTGTGTGTGTGTGTGTGTGTGTGTGTGTGTGTCTGTGTCTGTGT
Organism: Zapus hudsonius; assembly: GCA_004024765.1. Classification (NCBI taxonomy): domain Eukaryota; kingdom Metazoa; phylum Chordata; class Mammalia; order Rodentia; family Dipodidae; genus Zapus; species Zapus hudsonius. Next base: position 28,467 of record PVHP010013588.1, read on the forward strand.
CTGCATATGCGTGTCTGCTTCAAGATGTCCAACTTGTTGTATTACATCTTATTTGCAGTCACAAAGAGCCAAAGAAACTGGCAGGTGTCTACGCACTCCAGGCCAGTGAGTTGGTCGTCACATACTTTTTCTGTGGAGAAGAGATTCCATACAGGAGGATGCTGAAGGCTCAGAGCTTGACCCTGGGCCATTTTAAAGAGCAGCTCAGCAAAAAGGGAAATTATAGGTAAGAGTGCTGTGGCTTTTTTTCTGTTCCAGAGTTTGTTTGCTCAGAAACCAGAGCCAGAAGCCTGGAGCAGCTTCCCTGGCCTGTGTGTGCAGACTTTGGGTGGACTTGGGATGTGTATGTGTGCATGTATTGGGCGGGGGTGGGGGTGTGGGTTTGGGTGGGCTCCCAAGTGGACTCCTGGACATTTTGGTTCCCCTCACCTCTCAGCAGCAACCACAATGGGGAGGCTGATGATGAGAGTTCCCTGGAGACCTGTCCAGGCCTTTTCCTTTAGGTAAACAAGGCTGAAGAGAAAAAAGCATAGCCATTGCTTTACCAGAAGATTAGGGTTTGGTGACTTTCAAGACCTCTGTGTGTGTGTGAGAGAGAGAGGGGGGGGCAGAATGTGAGGGGCAGGGGAAAAAAAGGGAGGTGGGGAGAGCCTAAAAGCACCTGGTTCCTGGCTTGGGTCTACAGAGGCCTTCCCACAGTAGAGGGGAATAGAAGGACAGCTGGCTAGGGAATGAAGTCACCAACATTTTCCTTGCTTGGCCCTTCTGCCTGAAGAAGTTGCTCCCCGGGTTTGGTTGGTCACCTGAAGCAAGGACATCAAGGACATTCATACATAATGGTGGGGCTGGCCACTCTTCCTGCCTGGTCCTGGCTCTCACTGTTCTCTCCATGCTGGGACATTGGGGAGAGAACTTAACCCCTGGCCTCCTTTCCTCACTAGCAGGATGGAGGTGCCCTTGTTGGGTCCTTGAGACTCCCTAATAGCTAAGGAGGATGAAGGCCAGCCCTGAACTGTCCTCTTGGGCAGGTGATAACTGTGGTAGTTAGTTCATCTAGGGCTCGACCTGCTTCTGCTTTGTGGCCTTCATCCCCAGGGATGGCTATGAGGGTTCCACCCTCATTGTATCTCAAATGCAGAACAGGAGGCCAGGACATAGGGAGATAAGCAGGACACCCTAAGGAAGCGCCGTTCTTTGGGTTTGCATCTAAGGTGTATGCCATGGCCCTTGTGTAAAGTGACAACCTATGTGTAGCAGGTGTCAACCCTGTAGGGCATTCAAACCTGCTAGCTGGGCACTCTCTCTGGGCCCTGAGATGCCCTGTCTTCAAGAGCAAGCCATATATAGCTTTATCAGCCACCCATCAGGGGATTTACTTGCCCATCTGGAGCCAGCAGTGACAACCTCTTTCACACAGGAAGGACCAAGAACCTGCAGGTGGCTGACCAGAGGGGCGTGTAACTGTGCCTAGCTCTCTCCCTGTCATGCTGAAGAAGAGACATTTCTAAAAAGTTATCAAAGGGTCTGGGAAACAGCTCTGGCTGCTGCTGCTTCTGCACTTCTGCTTTTAATCTTGAAAAGACACAGGTGAAAGTAATTACACAAGTGCGCCCCTCCAGGGATTCATTTTCATCTTGGCTTTGACTCGGCTGGACTTTGAGGGGGAACCGCAGGTGACCTTCAGGGAAGAAGCAGCACAGGGCTGAGCAGGGGCCCACGGAAAAGGGCCTCACTCAGCCACTCCGGCCACATCTGGCTCTGATTTTTTTTTTTCCTAAGGCACATTTAATAAGCTTGGCTTTGAAGCTCTGGCCTCTCCTTTAACGCACAAATGGAGGACTCACATTCTTTCCTGATTGGATCAGGCTGTGGGAAGGCCCTCCCAGCCGCCTTATCTCTGCAGGGCTCGAGTTGGACTCCGTGTCCTCCTGGGGAACAGTAGATTATGGTATGGGGTGCCGTGTCTCATCTCTACCCCCCGCCCAGCCCTGCCCTACCAGGGCTTGGGCCCCAGCATCTCAGTTTGCACTCTTGCTAATAAAAAATTTTTTAAAGCCCAACAAGGTTGGGGCTGTGGAGCTGGGACCTGGGCTGTGTTGAGTAATCTCAACATGGCAGGGGTTCAGAAAGCAAACAGTCTTCCCAGACGTGCCAGCTGCTGTTGGTGCCAGGTGGCGGAAGAAAGCTGGGTTTGCCACATAAAGCATGCTGCAGTGGAAAAGCCTGTTTCTTGGAGAAAATGAGGGCAAGGAACTTCGTTTGAAGTCCTGGGGGTGGGGTCTCTGCCATGTTGCCTCTCCCCTCACTGGAAGAGGTTGCAGTTATGGAAAAGGTCACTGTGTGTTTGCACAGAGATGCTATGAGAGCCCAGTTTGACAAATGCCAGGGGGCTCAGAGCTGGGGGCTGCAGGTACCGTTGGCATCTGGGCTTCTTATCCAGAATAGGACTTTTCTCTCTGCTGTCCTGAGGCCTCCTCCCTCCCTCTTCTCTGTCTCCTCTCAGCCCCTCCTTGTGAGTCGCACCACCCAGGCTCCCTGTCACTGCGGGGGTAGTTCACTTAGCCCTGACTAGGCTGCTCTCCTGAGCCAGCTTGTGGCTTGCCTGAACTAAAGGGGAATAGGTTTAGCCCTTAATTGAGGAAGGGAGTTAATTTTTTTTTTAAAGAGAAAACACCAAACCACAAACTAGCCCTAACCTTGAGACACAATTCCATGTTTGAGAGGCTCCCCTAGTCCCCGGGGGACAGTCACCTAAACCTGTGAGTGGCCTATGTGGGCTGGAGGAGACAACTTGCAAGGACAAGTTTAATCCATCTGAGGGATTTCCCTTGCAGAGGACATGGAAGGATGGGGCCTTTTTAGGGTCTTCTGCAAGGGCTTGGGGCAGGTCTAGACCAGGACAACAGTTGTTCTGAGAGACATTGTCATTTGCATCCGTACTGTCAAATGGTCTTGGAAGGAGGAATGATGGAGGGGGAGGAAGCCTTTAGTCTTTGACCCTGAAGCTGGAGGGGAAGGAAGGGGAAGGGAAGAAATATAGGGAGAAGAGGGGAGGGCGTTACAGGGTCCAATGCTGGTCTAGTGAGCCTGCTGCTGGCCAAGCCAGAGGCCATCAGGGAGTGTGGACATCTGGCAGATGGGAAGGGCAGGTGGCCACCTACAGACTCATGCAGTTTAGGCTAGGCCCACCTGGAGTTGAGTTCTAGGTCCCTGAAGATCTCCCCCACTCTGCTGCTGCAAATGACCCCCAGGCACCCGCCTTTCCCATTCACTCCTCCCAAAAGAGAGCCACTGCTGTGCTTCTCCTGTTAGTGTGTGTGTTTTGGGCAGGTGACCTCAGTGCGAGCAGAAGCTGGGCACAGGCCACTCACTGCCTCAGAGAGCCCAGCCTTGCCCACAACATGTCTGCTTGGTTCATCAGGCCAGGCATCCCCCATTTAGGCTGGACTGTCCCCAAAAGTGGTTTGGATCAATTTGAAAGCTCACCTGCTGCTGCTACTGTGCACCTGGGTGCTCTGCGATGGCAGCCTTGCTCTAAAACCATGCAGGAAGATGTGGTTTCAACTGGCTTTTCCGATTTCTCTTTAAAGGTATTACTTCAAAAAAGCAAGCGATGAGTTTGCCTGTGGAGCAGTTTTTGAGGAGATCTGGGATGATGAAACGGTGCTCCCAATGTATGAAGGCAGGATACTGGGCAAAGTGGAGAGGATCGACTGAGCCCTGCCTGGGGTCTGCTTTGGTGCACCAGGGAGCCGAAGCTCTGTGACCTGTCTTGGACCTATGCGACAGCCACATGACATTTTGAAGGAAAATTAAACCAATGAAGAAAATGAAGTCTAGGGAGACGTTGGCTCCTAGGCCTTCGGGAGGGTGGGGGAGGTGGATTTTCATTATTCATGAGCTGGGTACTGAGATAAGAAAAGCCTGAACTATTTATTAAAAACATGACCACTCTTGGCTATAGAAGATGCTGACTGTTTGAGAGACTGCCATGCATAATCTATGACTTCCTAGGGGTCTGAAATCCATAAACTAAGAGAAACTGTGTATAGCTTACCTGAACAGGAGTCCTTACTGATATTTATTGAACAGTCGATCCCCCCACCCCCAGTTTATGGATATGCTGCTTTAAACACGGAACGGGGAGAGAGGAAGTTGTAATTGTTCTGTCTGCACTTAGGAGCCGAGCTGGGAGTGCATTAATTTCTTCATTAACAGAGGAATATGCTTTGCACTGCATCGAGTGAAGACATACTTCTTAAAAGATGGTGCCCAACCGTTGAGACACGTAGAATTGGTGCATTTCCTCCCCGCACCCCACCCTCACCCCTGTGCTGCTCTGCTTGTCATAAAGGTCTCGTGGGTTGGCCGTGATGAGACATCCTCACCACTTTGGGGTTGTCGTGTTGGGTGGGGTGACCCAGCATGGAGGAAGGAGCCTTCACCCTGTGACCGACACTATCCATCTGTAGCCTTTCCCCCCTCAATCGTGGGGCCCAGTGGCTGAGCCTGCTGAAGTCACTGTCTTGTGGTTCAAGCTTGTGTTGAAGTGATAATTCCTTGAGGGTTTTTTTTTTTCTTTAAAAAAAAAAAATTAGTCTTTGGACCACAACCATTCAGGAATTTCCTTGCAAGGATTCGGAGGACCTTGCAGCATCTCTCCTCCGTACACCTTCCCTTGGCGTTCGGGTGTGTGTTACGTTAATCAGTACATTGTTTGCCATTGTTACCTGTGCTACACGTCGGTATATAGTGTACGGCAAAGAGTGTTAATCTACTGGCTAGTGCTTGACTTGGAATCAGTACAGTACCTGTACCAGCACGGGGACCCGCTCCGTGCATCGCCCTATATTGAGGGCTCAAGCTTTCCCTTGTTTTTTGAAAGGGGTTTATGTATAAATATATTTTATGCCTTTTTATTACGTCTTGTACTCAATGACTTTTGTCATGACATCTTGTTCTACTTATACTGTAAATTATGCATTACAGAGTTCATTTAAGGAAAATTACTTGGTACAATAATTATTGTAATTAAGAGATGTAGCCTTTATTAAAATTTTATATTTTTCAAAATGTCAGCCTCTTTTTTGAGACTCCAGGATGGGAGCAGAACCGAGGGTTCTGGCAGTGGGCAGGTGGGTTCCTGGGTTTGCACTTCCCTGAAGCCAGTCTCAAGCCCAACACATCTTTCCATTCTCCTTTATCTTCAACTCACCTTGGGTGACTGTGTGTAATGTTTTGAATGAGAAGTTTTGGAAAAATAGATGTTGTTTGCCTCATTTCAGAAAATGTTGGAACTACAATCGTGCTGTCATAAAGAAGGACAGACATTGGGGTTGGAGGAGATGGTTCCATGGTTAAAAGTGCTTTCTACATAAGCCTGACTGGACCCTGATTCCCCAGCACCCAAGTACAGCTATAGCACGTGTGTCTAATCCCAAAGGGCTCATGGCGGGGGTAGGCTGGGAGGCAGAGTCAGGAGTCTCGAGGCCCTGACAGGGCCAGCTAGTCTGGTAGTAGTAGAAGCCAATGGGATCTCTGTTTCAAACACAGAGCCAACACTGAGGTTCTGATCTCCACACATGTCATGACGTGTGCGCGCGTGCGCGCACACACACACACACACACACACACACACACACAAAGTTCCGATTGCCCACCTATTAGGTAAAGCTATTTTTCATTTGTATGTATATGTGAGTTGTCATATGTGTGTAGGCCAAGGATTGACATCAGATACCTTAGTTGCTCTCCACACCTTACCACTTGAGATGGTCTCTCACTGAGCTGGAGCTCTCCCATTCAGCTTGTCTGGCCAGTAGGCGGCAGGGATTGTCCTGTCTCTTGCCTTCCCAGTGCTGGGATTATAGGCATATGCAAGCACACCCAGCATGTAGGTGCTGGTACCCCAAAACTCAGGTACTTGTTTGTCAAGCACTTACTGAACCATCTCCCCAGCCCATGTTCTAGAGATGTAGCGTAGGTGATAAAATGTTTGCCTAGCCCTGTGTTTGATCCCTGGTACCACATAAAATGGTGTGATGGCACATGCCTCTAGTAGAGGTGGAGGCAGGAGGATCATCCTCAGCTATATAATATAGCAAGATCAGCTTGGGTTATGCGAGACACTGTCTCACAAAAAGACAAGACAAAAAATGTTCTTTCCCTGCTTCCCTTTAGTAAACAGTTGGCTGGTACAGAAACTCCCAAAAGAACAGAAGGGGTGCCTGAGTTGCATACATCCTCCTGAGGATTATTTCACTCTATCAAACAGATTTCTGATAGCAAGCCTCTACTATCTTCTTGATGTGTCCCAGAAAGTGGGTAGTAGTGACTTGGTTTAATGACAAAATGAAGCACTGAGAAGGCAGAGGCTGATGGTGGAGGATCTTATATAGGAGACCAGCCTTGTTTCAACCAACCAAAAAAAGCAAACAAAACAAAAAAGTACTAGCTGTTAGCAAAATTATCTGGGGAGCAGCCAACCTGCTTGGTACTATCTCTGGGTCCAAATGGGGAATTTGCATGGGAACTTGGGTCTGGTAGGTTAGCAGATAAGTGTATGTATGTGTGTATTGTTCAGGCACCCAAATGTCATGTCCCTGTTTGGGCGCCAAAAGTCACATGAAACTCCCTGGGAAAAATGCGAACATGCATGTATTCACCCCAAATAGGGCACAGATGAGAGACCAAAGCACGATTGCACCAAAACCAGTTTTGGTGAACCAGTGAGTTTATTGGAGGTACTCACAGAACAGGGTGAAGGGTTACTTCCAGGAGCATGGATGACTCAGAGGCCCACCCCAGCATAGGTGCTCACTCATAGAAGCATTTCTGGAGCTTAGCCTGGGAGGTCAGTTTCCAGCACACAGCTCAACTTGCAGATATCTGCTGGTCAGAGTCTCCTCCCCCCTCCCCACTCTAAGCACTTATACCTTTTTCAAAACCTTAGGGAGGGGTCTTGACAACCTTTTTCCCAGACTTGACCTCCTGACTCTCCCTTCTCCCCCCAGGAGAGGAGAGAATGTTTCAATCAGATAAAAGTGCTTCACAACACTGGTCATCTGTCTCTCAACAGTTCTTTATCACTCCTATAACCCTGGGGAGTGGTCTTGTGACAGGGTAAATTTTAGCTCTCCAGACTTGACCTCCTGAGCCTCTCTCCTCCTCCCTGGAGGGATTGTTTCAACAGGAGGAATCTGCTATATGATAGTGTACTAAGGATATTTTGGAAGGAACTTGCTACAGGTCAAACCCTTGTGCCTGAACAGAGGCTACTCTGCCTTCTTCAGCACCTGCCTCTGTGGTCTACACTGAAGTCCATGCCTCTAAATGCTTTCCTGCATTAAAAGTCCTGCTGGACACACGCCCTTCCATGGCTCTTCCTGAACTCAGCTGTTTTCAGCCTTTGGGTTTTGATTTCAGTTTGAGAGGCCTTCTCTGATGGAGGGATTCTTACTTGTCACTGCCTGATGCTCTGTGTGGTAGAGCTTCCTTCAGCAGACAGAAATTGTGCCACATGTTCTACTATACAAATATATTGTATAATTATTCATCCATGATGCAGGGAATAAATATATTTTATTCATCATTATATATAGCATCCAACACTCACTATCTTGTCAGCACTCAATGTTTGTGAAATAGAAGCAAAATAAAAGTTGTCTATACATTTTCTTCAGTGGTGTAATCACTGGTAGGCTGCACTTGCCCATGTAGATAATCTCCTCCCATACCCATGCTGACTAATTGGATGCAGTGGGTCACACACAAGGGAAAGAAAAAGGCATCAGGGTAGAAGAAGGACTCGATGGGGGAAAGGAGGGATTCAGTGGAAGGGAACAAGATCTGGGAGTAGGAGTGGATTTAAAAAGGAAAACAGTTGTCTGTACTAGTCTTAAGAAAGATTGAGATGACTTCTATTAACACTTCAGTGTCTTTTCAGATGAAACATACCACAGTATGTATCACTTTATCTTTTAAAAACATTTTTATTAATTTGTAAGCAGTGAGAAGAGAGAGACACACACACAGAAAGAGAGAGAGAGAGAGAGAGAGAGAGAGAGAGAGAGAGAGAGAGAGAGAGAGAGAGAGAGAGAGAGAGAATGGGCATGTCAGGGCCTCTAGCCACTGTAACAGAACTCCAGATGCATGTATTGCTTTGTACATCTGGATTTATGTGGATGCTGGGAATCAAACCTGGGTCATTAGACTTTCCAGGCAAGTAAGTACCTTAACCACTGAGCAATCTCTACAGCCCCTATTATCTTTTTTGTTCTTGTGTATGTATGCAGTGAGATGTGGTGCCTCATACACACCTATGATGGCCAGAGTGGTATGTATGATGCATCTGTTCTGCCTGGTCTTTGTTTTGAGTCCCAGTCTCTTTACTGATACGAAAGCTTGTGAGACTCCAATGATTTCCTGCTGGACTGGGGTTACAGGTGCCCGTACCCACAGCCATCTGTTTACATGGCCACACCCATGTAAATGTAAAAAATGTTGGCATGGAATCTGGAGATTTGAACTCTGGTGGTCTCAGCCCCCCTCTGGCTCTCATGCTTGTACAGAAAGATGAGCCATATCTCTAGCCCTATCTTTGTTTCTTTTATTTTTAAATATATTTTTATTTATTTGCAAGCAGAGAGGAGAGAGAGAGGAGAGAGAGAGAGAGAGAGAGAGAGAGAGAGAGAGAGAGAGAGAGAGAGAGAGAGAGAGAGAGAGAGAGAGAGAGAGAATGCCAAGGCCTTTGGCTGCTGCAAATGAACTCCAGATGCATGTGTCACTTTGTGTATCTGGCTTTATGTGGGTACTGGGGAATGGAATTGTAGGCAAGTCCTTAATCACTAAGCCATCTCTCCAGCCCCATCTTTGTTTCTTTATTTAATCATGTCATTGGCATATTTCCATGGCAACAAGTATTTTTCTGTATTATCCACAGTAAAGTGTCATTATAAGGCTGAGCTATAGTGACTTGATCACTTACGATTGGACATGTATCCATGCGGTTAGCAAACTCCGGGATCATTAGTAACACTAATAAAATCGTAATGGCTAGATCTTCCTAAATCTCACGGCTGCCTCCGTACTTAGAGCTAAATAGTTTCTAATTGCTGGCATGAAGCTTTTTCATGTGGAATTGCTGTTTTAAAGGTCCTCTGAGGACTTTGGCCACATCCCACCAGACTGTCGGAGGTGGTGACTTGTTTTTGAATCCCCAGTGCCTTGCACATGGTTTACACGTGAGTCTATGCCAGCAGTTGAAATCTCCAGCCTGATATTCAAGACTCTTTGCAATCTGGGCCAAGCTCCTCTCCAGTGTCACAGATGTGCTTGACTCACAGGGTTATAGTATATACTCTATCATAGGTTTTAAATATCATAAGCCAAAAGTGCCTTAAACATACCTAATCTACTGACCAGGTGCCCTGCAGGGTGTCTGGTATTCCCTAGGTTTCATGGCTGACCAGAAACAGAGGCTGCTAGCTGACTCATGGACTAATCTCACTAGCCCAAAAAAATATTAAAATTCAAACATTGGAGATATAGGGCCAGGGAGGTGATGGCTCAGCGGTTAAAGACACTAATTGTCAGCAGGGTTCAATACCCCAGCACACACCTACAGTGGGGTACAAAGTGGCGCACGCACCTGGGATCCCAATGCACCTGCAGCAATGGGAGGTGAGCCAGGATACTATCCAAAGCCCATGGGCCAGCTAGTCTGACATTTGTTTATAGTCAGTTCCTTTGCAGTGCAAGAGACCCTGTCTCAAGGAGGGTGGGGTACAGACACCCCGAAGTTGTGCTGTGACCTTCACATGTGCACCATGACACACATGCACATACACACAAAAACAGTAAAAATCTTAGGGCTGGGAGATGGCTTAGCAGTTAAAGGCTCTTGCTTGCAAAGCCTACAGGTTTAATCCCCTAGTACCTATGTAACACAAGATGCACAAAGTGGTACATGAATCTGGAGTTTATGTGCAGTGGCACGAGGCCCTGGTGTACCCATATTCTCTTTCTCTCTCCTCATAAATAAATAAATAAATAAATGTTTTTTAAAAAAATCTGAGGTATGCTTTCAACTAAATATAGATCCCTTTTGCACCTTTATAATGTAAAAAACAAAAGAAAAATCATTCCAGGTGTGGTGAGGAGGCTAGGGCAGGAGGGCCAGCAAGTTCAAGGCCAGCTTTGGCTATACAGTAAGACCCTGTCAGAAAAAAAAGAAAGAAGAGGAAAACAGAAAAGAAAGGAAATTAAGCTGAACCAAAGTCAAGTTGTTATCAGGGTCAAGCCCACTCTGCAAGGCACAGAGGAGGGAGCCCTCCCCTTGTTTCTTCCAGTGTCTGGTCACATCTGGTTTGCGACAGTACCATTCATCCTTACAAGGTCTTCTCCCTGTGAATCTTTACATCATATTCCTTCAGGACATTTTGCCTCTGGACCCAGGTCCCTCCGTTTGTATGGATGCTATTCATCAAAGTATAGCCCACCCTGATGACCCTGTCTTAACCCAAATCTACAAAGATCTTAGTTCCAAGTAAGGTCACATTTTGAAGAAGTGGGAGTTAGACTTCACCATATCTTTTTGGATCAACAGTTCAACCATGACAAACTGCTGGAGTGATATCTGTCCCTTGCATGAGAATTTGACACACAAACTATTTTGTCCTTTCAGGAAAAGTACAGCACAAAAAGCTTGGTGTGGTGGCTCGTACCTATAATCCCAGCACCTGGAAGTCTGAGGCAGAAGGATTGCCATAAGTTTGGGGGGCCAGCTTGGGCAACATAATAAGTTCTGGCCTACAGTATGAGACCCTGTCTCAAAAACAACTGAGTAGTTGGGGAGATAGTTTAGTGAGAAAAGTGCTGGTTATGCAAGTATGCAGTCCTGAGTTCGATTCCCTGTACCCACATAAGATGTGAGACATGATGGTGTACATCATTTCAGTGCTGGAGAGGCAGAAACGGGGGCTCACTGGCTAGCTATTCTAGTTGAATCAGTGGTTTCTAGGTTCCAGACAGACCCTATCTTAACTGCCCCCACCCAGAGCCATCTCTCAAGACCAACAGACCCTGTCATAAAAACACAGACCCTATCAAAGGCAATGGAGGTAGACCTAAAATAGTATAAAGCAGAAACCCAGAGACTCTTAAGAGCTCAAAAGTAAAGCAGACTTAAAATTCACCCACCACGGGAACTTTGTGGAAGAGGAAACGGGAAGACTGTAGGAGCCCTGGTGGGGAGAATCTCCAGGGACATTGCCCCCCCTCAATGACAACAACACAAAATTTGTGGCTACTGTTTGTACAATTCATAACCTCCCAACACATGAACTGTTCCAGAAATCTCACTGAGAAGGGCCCTCAGTGGGTCAGGAGCAGGGAGGAGGGAAATGGGGGTAACCAACACAAGACTTGTTCATACAGCTTTTCTAATAAACGTAGAAGTCATTCTTGAGGATGACACCTGAGGTTGTCACCTGACCTCTACATGTGTACACACACACACACACATGTGCAGCCACACCTACACTAACACACATATATAAAAAAAACTAAACAGAATCCAGCACAAATCTTTCTTGTTTAATTTAATTTTATTTATTTATTTATTTTGGTTTTTTGAGGTAGCATCTCGCTCTAGTCCAAGCTGAACTGGAATTCACTATGTAGTCTCAGGGTGGCCTTGAATTCATGGCGATCCTCCTACCTCTGCCTCCCCAGAGCTGGGATTAAAGGCGTGCACCACCACACCTGGCTTCTTGTTTTATTTTGTTTGTTTGTAAGTAGAGAGAGTGAGAGAAAGAGAGAGAAGTTGGGTGCAAAAGGGCCTCTTCCCACTGCAAGTGAACTTCTGATGCATGTGCCACCTTGTGCATCTGGCTTTATTTGGGTACTGGGGAATCATACTTGGGCCCCTTAGGCTTTGCAAGCAAGTGCCTTTAACCACTGAACCATCTCTCCAGCTCCATACAAATCTTTCAGTGAGAAAACCTTTAAGTGTCACCTCTAGAAAAAGCTTACTATTACTATGTACAAGACTCCACTTCCAGCCCTCCCTGGTCACCTCTCTTCACCCCCTTCCAGAACCCACAGAGCCAGTTTTCCTTGGGGAGACACACTCTGTCCTGACCACTACAAGGGGCTCACCTAGAGTGAAAGTGGACAATCTATGTGACCAGAGCCTTTGCCAGCTGAAGATGAAGG
>PVHP010013589.1:0-40530 GCA_004024765.1 Zapus hudsonius
ATGTAGAGTCTTTACGTTGGTCCAACGATGGGTTTGCATCTAAGAGGGGGAGGCCCTAAGGCTCAGGGAGAATTGGAAGCTGAAAACCCTGTAAATTGTGGTGCTGGCTTCATGTTGGGGCTGACTTTGCTTTTTTATAGATGTTGCCATAAGCCCTGCTCCTTTCCCTCTATTGACCTGGATTTACTCTTGGCTCAGAGCAATGTGTGTGCATGTGAGATGTGTTGGTTATCAATGAAAGCAATGAATGTCGGAGTCTGTGACATATCCTTTTAAATCTGGGTGCATTGAAGACTATTCTAACTTTTCTTTTCCTATCACTTGAGTTTAAATGTATATTACCAGGGCAGAGGGAAAAAATGGAGTCTTTAAATGATTCTCCTTATTTTGTATGTTTCCTCTGTTCTAGGAATACAAGCTTACTATTTCTCATGTAGTGTCTGACAAAGTTGATCATACCTTTTGAGACCTTCCTATCTTCATTTGCATAATTATATATATATATATATATATATTCATTTAAAATGTTTGTTTATTTGCATGCAGAGAGATGTATAGAGATTAGACAGATAGAAAGAATAGAGACACCAGGGCCACTAGCCACTGCAAAGGAACTCCAGGTGCATGCACCACTGTGCATCTGGCTTTACATGGGTGCTGGTGAATCAAACCTGGGTCATTAGGCTTTGCAGGCAAGTACCTTAACTTCTGAGCCAGCCAAATATATTAATATTTTGTCTTTTGAATAATAATGGAATGCTTAGGGACATGTTAATTTCATTACATATGTTATAGAATATTTGGGCTGAGCCATTTAATTATCACAAGTAGTAAACCATCCTTTAATCTTGTGGCCTAAAATAAACCTCTCTTTACAATTAGCTAATGTCCAAGTGAGGGCAGGAATATGGCTGACTGACAGTGGGTTTTGGTTGTGTTGATTGGGTTTGCTTATGTTGATCAGTGTCTGGATTATACGAGTCTAAAATTTTCTGCACTGAACAGTCTGAAGACACCTTAGCTGTTAGTTCTCTATTCTGGATTATACTCATCCTCCTTCTAGACATACTCAGTCATCCCGAGCAAAGCTGTTCCTCTGTGGATAGTAGAAGCTGGAAAGCTTCTCATTCCAATTCTACACACTCTCCAAAGAACTACTGATGTAAGGCTAAACTGACTGAAGCAATCATGATCTGAGACTAAGGATAGGGACTGGCCACTACTTAAGGACATTCAATATTTACAAAGAAACAAGATGTGGACAAATCATTTGGCAAGGAGCTTGGTTCATTATTTCAATGTTAACACAGTCCATAAATTAGCTGATTTTGTTTTTTAAATTCTTAACCATTTTCACCATAACAGCTTCTGTTTCTTTGTATTATATTTACATTATTTTTTCCTGAACACATTAGTAGAATTCTATTTGAACATTAATTTGTAAATTTTTTGCAATAGCTTCACCTGAAATTCTTTATTTGATTAGTTCAATTTGTTTTGTTTATTGCAACATATGAATGTAAATTTTGAATTAAAAATGGCTGGAAATTTAAATAGACTTGGAGTTACTCTTGTTTTAGAAATCACTCTCCTTTTAAAAAGAAGCAGGATCTTGAAGTCAGATTTTATAGGTATTATTCATTGCATAATATTTAAACTGTAACAAAACAGCAAAACAGGATTTTTGTATGGATCATCTTTAATTATATATATATATATATATTACTAGTCATTAGACACCCAGTATTAACAAATCTTGTGCTGGTATCCCCATTTCTCTCCTCTCTGGCCCCAACCCACTAAGGGCCCTCCTCAGAGGGATTGCTGGAACCGTCCATATGGTGGGGTGTATTAATTGCATGAGCTGTGTGTTTGTGTGTTTGTGTGTGTGTGTGTGTGTGTGTGTGTGTGTGTGTGTGTGTGTGTGGTGTTGTTTGTTGTTATTGTTGAGGGGGACAATATCTCTGGATATTCCCCCAACCATGACTTTTAAAATATTTCCGTCTCCCTTTTCTGAAAATTTCCCTGTGTCATGGTGGTGAGTGCTAAGTCTGTCTGCTTTATTGTTAAGCTCTTAAGAGTCTCTGAATTTCTGCTTTGGACTATGTTGGCCATTGCCATGATTTGATCCAGGTGTCCCCCACAAACAAATGACTGTGTTCTGATTGATTGATCCTCAGCTGATAGCAGTTTAGGTTTTACAACCTCGCTGGAGCTGTGTTGTTGGGGGAGGAATTATGGGGGTTATAGCCAGCTTCCCCTTGCCAGTGTTTGGCACACCTTCCTGCCGCTGTTTGCAGTGCTGTGGCGGAGGTGATGTCCAGCCCTCTGCTCATGCCATCGTTTTCCCTGCCAGGATGGAGTCTCCCCTCGAGTCTGTAAGCCAAATAAACCCATTCCTCCACAAACTGCTTTGCTTGAGTTCTTTTTGCGCAGCAACTGGAAAGCTGACTTTGACAGACAACCTTGGTTTCTATCTCCATTACCCTTTCAAAGGTTGTCTGAATTGCTGTGCAAGTAGCTCTTTTCCTCATCATGCTTCCACCTTCCAGGTTTCATTAGAGCTCTAGATGGTGAGTTAGAGGTGGTTCTTCTCCTGATTTGGGGTCCCCAAACATCTCACGTCCTGATGGTGAAATTAGGTTGTCCATGTTTCTCATTGCTTTCTGAAAAGTACAAATAGAATCTCCAAAGGAGAGTGAGATTAGTTTTGGTTAATTGGAAAAAAAAAATTGTTAATTTGGCAAGATTTTAGTGTGTGTGACCTTTCTGTGGCCCTGTGTTTAGTGGGGACTTCTCATTGGATATCAGGTTTTAGGTTTCCATGTGAAATTGCCTTAGATCCTAAGTACCAATTAAGGGCTCCTTGCCACTGAGCCAATTAGCTAGCAGCAGTTTTAACCCCTCCCCCTCCCTATTTTATGCCATTTTTGTACAGTTGGGCTCTTGTCTTGCGGGTCTGTTCCATGTAGCAGTGTGTTCTGCATTTTCAGGCCATCAGTCAGTGTTGTACAAGGATGGCCCCTGCTTTCTAAGAATATCTGAGAATCTCTGCTTCCCCTGGCAGCTCATGTAACACCTTCCAGCGCTACATGAGTGATATATCCTTCCAGAGCTGATTTCATTTCCAGATCCAGCAGGTTCTCTCAGTAGTGTGTGACAGCAATCTGTGGAATCTTCAACAATAGGGTCTTATCTTTTGCCTGAGATGATTCAAGAGATGTGACAAAAGCTTGTCTTTTGGGGGGACCTCATAGGTCAATTTGATCACTAGCTCACTGTGGGAATTAACCAATGTCTGGAACAGGAAACCATTTGTCTTAGAGTTAGACTTCCACTCACCCACTTTGCGGCCCTTGTTACCATATGATGTCCCCATATACCTCAAAAACTTACTAGTGAGTTAGGGCCAGAAAGGACGGAAATGGGGGTACCAAGGGAAGACTTGTTCCATACTGTGTGTCTAATTTTCAAGAATACATTTTCAAAGATAAAGGACTCTATGGTGTCAATTCATTGTGGGTTTAGATTAGTGTATATCTCAGCCCTCTGTCCCACTCTGCCCCCATACACCCCAATTCTCTCCATTCACTTTGCTCGTCTCTTTTATGGCATGTCAGGTTTGCTTTTAGTTCAAGCTTACCCTGGTTAGGAACTGAAGATGAGGACAATATGTTTTCGTCTCTCAGTTCTTGTGTGAGTTCCCTAAGTATGATCTGTTCTATTCACTTTTTTAAAACTGCATTTTTCCTTTCTGCTAAGTGGAATTCCATAGTGTATATGCACCACAACTTTGATGTCTATTCATCCTGTGATAGGCTTTTGAATGAATTTCAATTCTTAGCTATTATGGATTGAGTCACTATAAACATAGTTGTGCAGATGTTTCTGTGCTGGAGAGGGATCTTGAGGGTGAGTTCCCAGTAGATGGGATTAAAATTTTTAAAAATAATTTATTTATTTGCAATGAGAAGGAGGGAGGGAAGGAGTGGGAGGAAGGGAAACAGGGAGGAGGGAGGCAGGGAGGAAGAGAATGAGTATACTAAGTCAAGCCCCTTGGCACTACAAATAAAAGACAGATGCATATGCCACTCTGTGCATCTGGCGTTATGTGGGTACTGGGGAATTAAACCCTGGTCATTAGGGCTTGCAGGCAAGTGCCTAGACTGTTATTAAATCCTATAATTGTTTAATTTTTGAAAACTATGGCAAAATATGTACAAATACAATAAATATCTTCGGACAGTTTAGGTTGTAATTTAGTATTTCACAAGCCAATCAAAGCATAACAATGTGTATAACCTGAAATGTTTATCTAAGCCACACAAAACATTTTATCATAAAACAAAATATGACTCACTATGTAATTAAAGCTAATTTATTGTATATCGAGTGACTGAAGTTTGAATAGTAATGTTCTATTCTAATTAGCATAATCAAATTAATATCCCTCATTGTCAGTTTTACATGGCTGAATAATATATTTTCCAGTTTTAGCAGATTATATGTCATTTTAAAGTATTTTTCCAGTTAAAACACAATATGATAGATTTATTCTGTATTGAATTGTTTACTAGATGTCTCTGAGGCATATTTTAAATATGTGCAGTGTGCAATAGATGTATAAATGACTTGTTTATAATATACTATATAATTGTTTGTTTGCTTAATGTCTTGAAAATTATTTGATATATTATAGCCAATGACACCAGATCACAACCAAAATTTTACAGAAATTAATTTTGTAAGTGCCTCAAATCTGGTATTTTTATCCCAATATTTTTATATTAACAGCACTCATACCAAGCTCATTAATGTACATTTATATAAAATTATATTTCTCTCTTAATAAAGTTGTTTTACAAAAACTATAAAGCATTATATTTTTTAAATATATTTATTTATCTGTAAGCCAAGAGAGGGAGAAAGAGAGAGAGAGAGAAAGAGAGAGACAGAGAAAGAGAGGGAATAAAGCATTATAAAATGATGCAGATGATACCAAGTATGGTGGTTTGAATATCCTATCCCTGTAGCTGAAGGTGTTTCTTATTAAGTGGAACATTTGGGAGATGGAGCCCTGCTAGAGGAAGTAAGGCACAAGAGTGGACCTTGGGGGGGAACCCAGCCCCATGTTGTGTTCAGAGTCAATTCATGATTGTTGGTGCTTGCTGCTCTTATCTCTCCTGTTGTGGATTCATTATGAAGTATGTAAAGCTTACACAACCATGAGGAAGCTTCCCTTGGAATCTGTAAGCCTATAATAAGTCCTTTACTTCCATAAGCTAGTCAGATATTTGCCTCAGCAATGATTAGATAACTCCTACAGCAAGATGTAAGAAACATTACTGGTTTGTAGCTTTTTGATTTTGCTTCAGTGAGAGCCCAAATCTCTATCCATGGAGACCAAGAGTGTGAGACCCCAGACATGGATCACTGACTTCCATATATAAATGTACACACAAGTAACTGTAACTGAATGATCACATGCATGAATTTGCATGTTTATCTGAACATATATGTGATTTTATACACTTATAAATATGCGTACACACAGACATGCATAACACACACATGAGGGAAAGAGAATGAAATATTTAATAGTAACATATGCATATAAAGAAAATATTGATAAATTCAATGATGAATATAAAAACTCTAGAATTCTAAAAAGGTGTAAATTCATGTCATAGCCACACGCCACTGGGGTGAATCTTCAAACCAGGCACGATTTGGGGAGGAAATATTTATTGAGGTATCAGACCCAGGGGAAGTTAAGGAAAAAGGCTGGCCCCTTTTCATAGATCCAAGCAGAGACAGAAGCCCAGCACCAGCACCAAGCAAGCACAGTGTAACACTCTGTGATTCACAAAATGCAGAACTCCTGGTCAGGGTTCCAGCTCTTCTTTTGCATATCTATCCTTACTATTTTACATCCAAATTAGAAAAGGCCAGTCCCCTGGAGGCTTGGGCAAAGTGGTACTTCCTCTAGCCAGAAGCCTGGAGACAATAATTTTAATAAATCCTCAATTCTTTTGGGGGATATTATTCAAACTACCACAATTCATAAAAATACAAATTAGAGATTCACAAATATAAAGGACAGAGCAATTTTAATCAAAGTATTAGTAAATAATTTCATTTGATGAGGTTTTGTTTGCACATGAATACAGATATACACCATTGATGATGTGAAAAAATGTATTTGCTATTAAAAAGGGTAAATAATATATAAAAGTAGCATTTAAGTTAAGATAAATATTAAAGTTGAAAGTAACTTATTAACAAAAATCTGGAGAGTAGGGTTGAACTTGGAGTCCCTAAATTCTGTATGGTCATCAAAGATGCGTGTTGTTCACAGGCTTTGAGATCAGTGCTTTCTATTAGGATTTCTGGTACTTTGTTAGTATTTGGGCCACATGCTGTGTATCTAGCTCATATTTGCATCAATCAGGTGCAGAAAATTTTTACATGGTTGCAAGTAACTCCAAAATTGCAGTCTATTTTGACATTAGCAATTTATTTTTCAAGAGTTATTTTGACCAAAATTCAATGTAGGATTTCTGTTCATTATGAACATGGAAACTAAGCTGATAGTTACTCTATGACACAAGTGGTCATTGTCACAATTGATGGCACAGTAAACTTTCTGAAAAGTTACACATATTTGTTAAATATATTTGACTTACATGTTAGTTAAGTAGGCACAACTACCTTAAAGGGAAAGATGTGTGTTCACTCTGCCCAGAAAATATTTGATAACAGTCTTGATTACTTCAAAACTAGCTAAAAAATTGAAAGTCGTGTCAGAGTTATTTATTTATTTTAGTTTTTTTTGTTTCACAATTTTTTTTTCAATTTGGGAGAAAATAATAAGTTTTTAAATTCTTATACCTATATAGTTATAACATTAAGATTTACTGTGTTTTAAGTTTTTCTAAGATCTTAAGCCTCTAATGAACTAATGTTAATATTTTTATTATAAAATCTTTATAACATTTTAAATATACAAAAGTGGTATGCTACTACACATAAGATAAATTGGATACAAATGAGTGTAGTCAAAAGATATCAAACTCTAAAAATGAGTATATATATATATGTATATATATGAATATTGTTCACTCATACAACAATCCAATAGTGTTTTTTTGTTTTATTCTTTTTCAAGCAGAGAGAGAGAGAGAGAGAGAGAGAGAGAGAGAGAGAGAGAGAGAGAGAGAACACCAGGGTCACCACCATGTGGGCTTGGTTTAGGTGGGTACTGGGGAATTGAACCCATAGCCTTAGACACTGGAGGCAAGTGCCTTAACCGCTGAGCCATCTCTCCAGCCCCAATACTTTTGTTTGTAACAATATGAATAGAGTTTTCAAGCATGGAGATTCATCAATATGTACAACTTCACTACCTAATGAGTGAATTAAGTTCAGTCAGTGGTCAGTGGCACAATTGGAAAAAAATAATGTTAAGAAATGTGTGTTCACACATGCAGAGACCAGAGGATAACCTGGGGTGTTATACTCAGGCTCATCATCTACCTATATTTTTTTGAGTCAGGGTTTCTTATTACCTTGGGTTCAAAGATAAAACTACAGTGGCTGGCCAGCTGTCTCCAGGGGTCCTGCTGCCTCCTTCCTGCTACTAATTACAAGAGTGAACCACCAGGCCTGCCATTTACATGGATATAAGGGATCAAAGTGAGGTCTCATACTTGCAATGTCATCACTTAACTACAGAAACTATCTCCCTAGACCTGCAGACTCATCTTCTTGTTTTGATTAGTCATGGTCTTTGAGGTTCTTGTCAATCATGGGAAAATGGGTATATATATATATGGTTGTTGTTGGTCTAGGGGGATGGTTCAGCTGTCAAGAGCCCTTTCAGGTTAAGCATGAGAGACCTTAGAGTTTTAGACCTCCAAGTTAAGCTCTCAAAGCCCACAAACAATAAAGGCATAGCAAGGACATGAGTAAAGGGGCAGGGTGGATTCCAGAGAATGGCTGGGGCCCACTCACAGACAGCAGTTGAGGTATCGTCCTGTCTCAAGAATATAGATAAAGAAAGAACAGTCACTGCATGTTTTCCTCTGGACTACACACACACACACACACACACACACACACACACACACACACACACACAAATATAAGGCTTCCTCTACAAATGCAAAATATATATCACAGACTGATCCAGTATGCCCACCTAGGAGGGTCCCCAGAATGTTGGGGACAGGGAAGAGGGAAATGGGGGTACCACCACAATATTTGCTCATATAATGTATCTCATTATTGACAGTACGTATGTTAAAAAGAACTAAAATAATAGAATATTAGAGCACAATAATGACTAAAAAATAAATCCATATGTAAATCATGGACTGATTTATTTAAAATAGAACAAAGGTAACAATGAAGCAAAGTCAGGATTTTCAACCAGTGGTAATGGACCAAGGTGGCATCCACATACAAAAATGATAAACTGTATCTATACCCAGATCTTAGTTTTCACAAAAGTTATAAATTCAAAAGAAACTATAGACTTGATTGAAAAACTCATAAGTTTATAACTTCTAGAAGATAATGTGAAAAGTCTGATTGACTTTACTGTGTATGGAAATGACTTCTTAGTTTCTAAAGTCATGATACATGAAAGTAATAATTGGAAAACTACACCTCTTTAAAATCAAAACCTGCTACACCAAAGTAAAGATGTACTTTACCAAAGTAAAGTACACAGGAATGCAATGTCATGTAGAGTATTTCAAAAGATACATCTAATAAAGGACTGTAACCCAAAAATACAAATCATCCTGAAGCATGTAATAAAAAGAAAAAAAAAAACCTGAAGACACCAGAAAAGAATTATAGACATATCCTTAAAGCTAATGTAATGATGTCATTAAGAATTACAAAAAAAAATATTCACTCTATCTGTCATTGAGGGATTCCAACTAGAGATATCATCCCCAATTTATCACAATGGCTGACATTGAGATCACATATGATTCTTAATATGTGGGGCAGCAGGGAGTCCCTTGCACTGCAGAAAAGAAGGCAAAGTAACACAGCATGTTTGGTGACATCTTGACTAAGTGTCATACAACCACTCATATCAATGTCAAAGGAGGCAGTACCAGAACTTGCAATACTTACCAAAACCAGCTGCAATTTATTGTCACATAAATATCTGTATCAAGGTAATCGACAAGCACTTATAATGATATGTGCATGTTGTTATGTTCTTTTGAAAACACATCAAGTGTTCAACCCCAACAGTAATCCAGAATATATTAGATGACCCCAGCATCTATTTTAGAATTCAAAAGGCTTTGCTATGTGTTAGAGTCAACTCTCATTACTGGCAGAAATATCCAACCAAAAGAAACTTGTGGAAGGAAAGGGTATATTTTGGCTTCCAGACTGGAGGAGAAGCTCCATAATGGCAGGAAATGTGATGGCATGAGCAGAGGCCGGATATCACCCATTGGCCGACATCAAATGATCAACCACAAACTCAATCAAGGGAAACTTGGCTATAACACTCTTAAGCCCACCCCCAACAATACACCTGCAAGAGATTCCAATTCCAAATTTGCCATCAGCTGGGGATCAAGCATTCAGAACACACAATATTATGAGGGCACCTGAGTCAAACCATCAAACTACTTGGTCTCAGATGGGAATATCAGTATGGAGATAAGCTCCATTGAAATATTTCTGCAAGAAGAAGTAGTTTATGAATACATATCACAGATTATCACAAAAGTGTGAATCAATTTTGAATAGAAGTTCAATAATACAATAATAATAATAATACATATAACATCTGTGTATTTTCCAGTAACATATCCAGATAAAGGTCAGGAATTGTCTAAATAGTACACTATTTGATTTTCAGTACGTTCATCTGTACCCCACTTCACATAGAGCAGTCAGTATGAACATCTTGCAGAATAATTCCTTCATAGTTGAAATAAAGTGCATTTCATTGAATTTGCTAATGGGTTTTATAAAGCTATGAGATACATTTCTTTCAATCGTATCAGTTAATTATATGTTGTTCTTATAAACTCTGCACTCTGCTTTTTAAAATATGAGTTAATGATAAAGATGAAAAAAATTGTGGCTGGATTCTGACTTTTACTCTCATAACTGTTCTTTATCACATATTAAGTAAAGGGCAAGGAAAACTATCAGAAAACTATCCTCTCTGTATGCAGGTATTATTTTCAGAAGTCTTCATTAACATGTTAATATTATCATAAATCTTCCTACCTTGTAATTGATTAAAGGACTGGCATATGACAGATCATGTATTCAGGCTTATTCTCTGGAGAGATAGGGATCACATTGTGAATGTCCTTCCCATACTCAGAATTTACAAAATGACAAAGATTCAAAACAAGGTGATTGTCATTCCAAAGTCAATGCACAAATAATTACTAAAATGTCACTCAATAATTGCCACTATAATTTACATGTTGCTTGTCTTTTGAGATTCAATTGCCTAGATCAGTCCTGACATTGGACAGTGATAGCTAATGACCAAATATTGTTAAGAGTTCTGTGGCAAAGGTCATTGAATAGGTTACACTACATCTGTAGTGTTAAAGGCATAAATATTATAAATTAAGTATATTTTATTTTGATTGGAAATTATCTCTGCTTTTGCAGAATTTGAACAGATAAAATAAATCAATTTTCAAACCTATAATTTTGGAGATTTTCGGGCACTTTTGAAGGACAGTGTCATTGAAATGGAAGTATATTTGAGAAATGAAAACTTTAACAAATACCAGTGTTACCTCTTGTATAAGGGTTAACACCTCTTTCATATTAGATAATGGTCCCCATAGAGACCTTTATTCAATTTCAAGTATTTAATCAAATGAGAAATGGAAAGTGTTAATCAAGTGGGAAAACTCTAGGCAGGTTTTCCCACTGAGAATGTTCCCATGGTCTTATTGACAAAGTTAATGAGTTTTTGATACTTGGGATAAAACCTCTTATTAAGGGGGAAAATGTGTCAGACCTCTGAAGAATTTTAGTACACATTTGCCAAAATCAATGGTTGCAATAGATAAGAAGCTCAATCGTCTGGTCCCCATTATCATTTGTAGCTGAAGGTAGTTAGCTTATTGAAGAGAAAGAGCATGTGCATGCATGTATGCACTGTGTGTACATATTCACGTGTCCACCTTCATCTCAAGGGAAACACTTTCATTCCAAGTAATAGTAGTGAAAGTCAAGCAATCATAAATTAAGTAAATGTCTCAAGGTCACAGACATTCAGGACTAGAGCTTAAGTTTCTCCTTATCCATTTGTTGTGGTAAGTAAATGATATATAATCAGACTTTACATTTTAATATATATTCAAACTTATTAAATATAAAACTACAATTCAAATTTATAAATTCAATTTGATATTGAAAATAAATTCTGAAGAATTGATATTTTCCAGCTATAAATGTTAAACAACAAAATTTATTGTAAAAATACACAATGTAAGGAATGAAAGGCAGTCTTGTTTTGATCAGGTCAAACAATAAATTCAACTTTGTGAAGAATTCACTCAATTTTATACAAGGGCTTTTTTAAAAGCTAAGCTACTGTATACATTTATAGTAGTATATAAATTATTAAAATTGACATAAAGAAAAGTTTCAATTTTATTCAAAATTTTCAAGAATATTAAAAACACAAAGAACTCATCCAATCATTATATAGAGCTAGCATTGTTCATCATAAAGAAAACTACAAATAAATTTGATTTGAAATAAATACCAAAGTATAAATTATTACAAACTGTAACCCTGTAGTAGTTCTTAAATCAAAATGAATCAGGACCATCAGGTTTTATTCCAGGAATGTAGCATAATGTATCATCAGAGAAGGTAATAACAATATTTATTATTTTATTCTTTATCGGAGAAATGTTTTGTTTTGGTCAATAGGAAGTTAGAGTATCATAAAATAGAAAAAAATATAATCCCCACTTCAGTTAGAAATGAAAGATCTGTGTACAATATGGAGAATTAACTATCTTTTATTTGTAAAAGATTAAAATATTTTGAAATATGTGTAAGAGATGAAAGTTTGAGTCCAAACCCCTGACCAAATTAAATTTTAAAAAGTGTTAGTCTTTGTAAAGAATATAAATAGAAAAATTGAAAATATAGGTATCCAATGCTTTTTTTGTGAGCTCTTAAACATTTTGGATTGCATGTAAGACTTCCAATTTTAATCTATATAAAGATTTAAAACAAGTTAGCTGATTTCATTCTATTTTATTTAAATTGCTTCTATAAGAAACCATTTATTGTTAGGAAAATTACAAACACATATTACAAGTCAACCTATTTCTGATCTGTTCAAACTGAAACAGAACCAAAGTGCTCCTTAGGCAGGGTCCCTTCAGCTCTAGTTTAAGAAATTGTAAATTAGTCCTCATACTGATGATGTTAACTCTAGAGACCAGAGTCACAGCCCTAACCTGCTCTAGCCTCATGGCAGGTTTGACTTGCTCTGATGTTCAGAGCTCTGTGCACCGACTCTGTGCCATTCTACCAGCCAGATTCCTTCACTCTGGTTGTTGTGCAAGTTTAAGATTCCCTCAGGCAGCCTCCTGACAACCTGTGCTGTCTGCCTGCTCTGCCCAAGTTATTTCCCAAGACACCAATTACTGGTTTTGTCAGTGCTCTGTTTACATAGCTGCATAGGATTTGGCCAATGCCATATTCATCATAGACCCTGAGATTGTTAGTTGTGATTTTGCTTCATGGAAGATCTTTTAAGAGAATGTACACTGTATTCTAATAGGTACACTTACACTGAAATATAACACTAGATGAGCTCATTCTAGAATACACAGGTGCGTCCAAGGATAATAGATATGTACCTAACATCAAAGAAGATAATCATATATCAGAATATATTGACACAGGAAACTACATTAGTTCTTATGTATGTTTACATAAAATGTTAATACAAAATAGGTAAAATATTAAATACTAATGGTATCATTGTTGGACTCACACTTTAATATGCATTTAAAACTATGTACACAAGTAAGGTGTCACAGGTTTATATGTGGCTCTGACTAACCCTTGAGTTTACATTGGTAAAAATTTTATAATTTATCCTTGTTTTTCTCCCACAAGAAAATAGAAGTGAATTAAAGAGATGTAAATAAGACAAGCCATCCTGGAAAAAATCCTAAATATATTTACCAGAAACAAACAAAGCCTTATCAGCTCCAATTTGTACAAAACAATCAGATCTAAAGCACTTATGTAGTCTGAGGGAAGATAACAACATTGCATAGCCAAGGAGGAAATCAATTTTGCCCACCTAAGTTCTCATACTGTCGACATGTAGACTTCTCTTTATCTGCCAAAACATGGCAGGTACTAATGCAGGAATAGTAAGCAAAATGGGAAGTTAAAAGCAAACATCCTAATGTGTTTAAAAAGAGAAAAAAGAAACATTTGAAGATATTGTATGGTATTACTGCATAGACTTGATAGTAATGTGAGCATATTCATGTATATTCAATATATACAATCCTTTGGTCTTTGTGTACATGCAAGCTCATCTCCAACTAAATATGTATACACCACACAAACACACATACACATACTGCACACATGCAAAAATTACAAAACTTATGTGAAAATTATGTGTGCTTTTTATCTTCCAATTATAATGCAACAAACATGAATAAAATTTAACTATGTATTGATAAATCTATTTTCATGCTAGTATGGAATGACAGATTCAAGTATTTAAAAATGAGTGATGAGAAAGTGTACGAAGGGATGAGATCCTTTTAGTTTAATGATTCTTATTACCAATTGAGAATAACAAAGTAAAATTACTGATGAATCAGGAGAAAGACATGTGTGTGCTTATGATGAAACACAAATCCAATTACATGATCTTGAATTTCAGGCTTTCCATATCAACGATGAAACCTTGGTCCTGATTATAAACTATCTTAAATATATTTCAAATTCATTAAAAAAGCCAAACTTAAAACAATAAAAAATGTGAAAATAGATAAATGGGATAAATATTATCATATATATATATGTATGGAATTTAATTCAAACGTAAAGAGAAATGAAATTTTGTCATTTTCAAGAAAATGGATGGAACTGAAGGTCATTGAATTAACAATCGAGGAATGGAGAGATGCCTCAGCAGTTAAGCCACTTCCCTGTTAAGCATAGCAACCCTGGTTTGAATCCCCAGTACCCATGTAAAGCCAGGTGCACAAAATAGCATATGTGTCTGGAGTTCATATGCAGCAGATGGAGGCCCCTGTCATGCCCTCTCTCTCTCTCTCTCTCTCTCTCTCTCTCTCTCTCTCTCTCTCTCTCTCTCATGTTCTGCTTGCAAATATATAATTAACTAACTAAATATTTTTTAAAAGAAAGCAATTCAAACTCAGAGGAAGAGATATATATGTTTTATCTCATGTGCAGAATTTAGATTTTTATTTTTTAAGAAGACATGAAAGTAGAGAGATTCTATTGTGAGCATGTTATGTGGAGAAGCTATGAGCAAAAGAGTTGGAAAATGGGTCACATGTACTTGGCATACATTGTATAAATCTATGAAAATATTATGAAGAGACCTATTATTTTTGTAAAAAATGGTATGCTCTATTAGAAAGGGAAGTCATATATATATGCTCATGAAAGATAAAAAGAGAAAATGTAAAGTTTCAGATATGAAAAATACTAGTTCTTGGTATACACACACATATGTGTGTGTGTGTGTTTCTCTGACATATTAGAGTATGCCCATAGTCAAGACAAATAGAAAAAATATCTATAATTCATATGATAGTATGAAGTAGAAACTCCAAAAATAAAAATATTCTGATTAATTAGAAAAGTAACATGTTTTAAAGTTAAAGTTCTATGAATATACATTTTAGAGTAAGAATAAAAAACAATAAATGGCAATACATTTTTCTCTATTCATACAGAAATAATTAATGCAATTTAGTGGCCCATTAACTTATTATGGTTGTGTTGTTATGATGCAATTGAGCAGAAGCAAGCTAAAGGTGCCCATACACCAGATTTAGTAACAAGCATTTCTGGAGGGAATGATAATAAGACAACCTGAAAAGAAAACACAAAATGAACAAAAACACTTTACCGGAGCCATGAAAGGGTCTTCCCTAACAAAATACTAATGTTTTTCATGATTTATTCAACTGGAATGAAACATGCTCTTTGAATGAGGAATATTGTATTTTGCATCCATGGAAAAACTTCCTTGATCAGATGGTTTTAACCCAAAGTGAGAGGAGGAAGAAATGCCCCAGCCAATGAGAAGAAAAAATCCTACTCCAGAGATTATGATCTTTCAACCTCAGCACATTCCAGTCTCTCTTACCAAATATTTGCACTACTCCACTAGTTCATATATTTTTTCAAGCTAGGGTCCTGCTGTAGTCCAGGCTGACCTGGAATTCAATATATAGTCTCAGGCTGGCTTCATACTCATAGCAATTCTACCTCTGCTTCCCAAATCCTGGGATTAATGGTGTGTGGCACCATGCCTGGTTTAGATCATATTAATATTAGTTACCTTAATGATCATTTACTTCTTCTAAGGATCTAATTATCATCAAAGTGACTCAGGTGACTTGAGGTGAAATTCAAAATTGATTTCACAAAATAAAACTAAAGGTTTTCTAAAATGTCAGTCTCAGATCATATATAGGAGTATTTCATCAAAATCTCATTTATTACATATGTTATGAGCTACATGCTGAGGGTTCACTGCTTATTTTTGGTAATAATTCCAAGCTATAATTAGATGGACAATCTGCTATATTACGGTGAAAAGTGACAGTAAACCATAGGCTTACTTATTTTAGTAAACAGAAAAAAGAAAATAGTCTTTATTAGACTTATATTTGCATTGTGTTCATTCCACAATTCTATATACAACTCATTTTCACATCTTTAAAACAATATCTTTTTATTATTTTTTTCATAAGCATAAATTGCATGTCAAATATAAATCACATAATAACTCAAGTTTAAAATCGAATGACATATGAAACATTTTCAAATTCTTTGAACAGGTTTTTCAAAATTAGAGCCATTGTGGCTCATAACGTAAAACCCCAGAAACACAAAATAGAAAGCAAATTTCACACACAGAAATATGAAGAATAATATACATTTTAATGTGTGAGTTATTCTTTCTTTGTGGTGATCTGGATGGAATCCAGGGTCTTTCATATGACAGACTAATACACTGCCATTGCATTGCACTACTTGCCCTAAAATGTGAGCTTTACTCTAATTTTCCAAAAGGAATATATATTTTTCCATTGTCATATGGATTTTCCACTCTTGCATTCATCTTCCTGATATGAAAAATAAACAGATCATGATGCCATCATATTGCAATTCAATGATGGGTCATTGAATCATTTCTCATGTAATTATTTAGAGAATAGTCCCTACCTGCAAATTATGACTACAGGCACAATTATTGAACAAATAATGAGTAGCCAACAAGTCAGAGAATTTGCATCATATGTCTTTATCTTAGGGCTGTGTTTATAACTACAAGCAACTTTCTTTACATTGTGTGAATAGATATCCCAAGAAGATGATGAATGAGAAAGGGAAGAGGTCTTGGCAGATATTCAACTAAATCAATATTGTTAGAGAGAAAGGTATGAGCAAGCCTGCCGTGCAGGTAAATGGTGACTGGCTTAGAGTCATGGGAAAGATCAAGGGCTAGCACATTTGGAAGCATGGCATATGCTGACGTTTCATATGATTCATGTCCCTTGATGGCCTGTAAATTCAGAAAGATTATTCTAGCTGAATAGATTAGAGTATTGTGCTATCAGCAGCAGCCCGAGGAAGCTAGCCAAACCCTGAACACAAGTTACAAAGTGCTTTTGGCATTTGTTGTTATTTTGACAATATTGGCATTATAGGGGAAATTTATGGGGACACAATCATACTATCTAAGCAACGTATCCCTGTTGTAGAAATAACATGGTTTCTGAGTAAAACAGGCTAAATGTGAATTTTTATACAGGAAAACCCATCCTGCAGTAATGTGATAGATGCAAGTGGTTTCTTGGGTAAAGGGATAAATAAGTTTCTGTAAAATACATTCTGTGTCCCAGATAGCTAAGATGCTTTGAATTAATTCTGGGATTTATAAACTGGTGCTTTTTAAAGAAATTTTAAATGCTGAATCCGGAAAGGGCAGTGGTCTTTCACCTGCATGTTAATAGTTTAGAATGTCATGTTTTATCATTCCATGATTTTTTAATGCTGCACAAACAAAATGTTTATAAACATGATGCCTTCTTTCTTCTGTAATTCCCAGTCAGGTTCATTTCACACATCTGATTTATCTCCATAATAGATATGATATTTTTAGATCAACAAGCAAATAGCCTAGTAGTGAAATGATGAAATTTTCTCTTTTCTTCTTCTTCTTCACTCCTTCCCGTCTTTTATGATTTTCATTTGTTGTTGTTCTCAGAAGAAACCGCTGAAGTAAAATCTCTTTTTATTGCTTCCAACGTAACATGATACTTTTTTTAATATCCACCCTTAGTTGACACAAGTCATACAATCTTCAACATATCAATTTTGATATGACGGAAGAGAAACAAAAGTACCACTTGTCTATATTACAGTCTAAGTGAACACACAAAAAAAAAACAAATTAGCAGGATCAAGGTTTATGTGCTGCTTAGATTCTTGGGAATCCATCAGTAAGAAAAATGCGCACTTAAACACATTTTTATTGATGCATTGAATCATATATTTTGTGATACTATATATATAAAGATTATTATTTTTTTCCAAAAGCATCTATTAGGTTATGCTTCTCCAGTCCCCAAGGAAAGTTATTGAAGGGGGCAAGAAGGATCGGCATATATATATATATATATATATATATATATATATATATATATATATATATATATATATATATATATACTGATACCAACAACAGTCACCTTTATATTCCTCCAATGCTTTCACTGATTCACTAGCTAGGTGAATCACCTCAGAATGAATAAAACTAGATCATTGGTTTGATGCCTAATCCACCTAGAAATATCAACACATAATTTAAACCATATATACATATACATTCACTTATTGTTTTTCAAGGTAGGGTCTCACTCTAGCTCAAGCGGACCAGGATCTAACTCTGTAATCTATGATTGGGCTCATAATAATCCTCCCTAAATCTGCCTCCTCAGTGCTAGAATTATAGGAAGGAGTCTGCCACAAAGCCTGGCTAAAAATACAATTAATGGTGAGATGTTTTATTTATTTATTTGTTTGTTTGTTTGTTTGTTTGCTTGAGGTAGTGTCTTGCTGTTGTCCAGGCTGACCTAGAATTTATTATGTAGTCTCAGGATGGCCTGAGAAGTCACAGGAATCCCCCTACCTCCACCTCTCAAGTGCTGGGATTAAAAATATGTTTCACTATACTTTTTTTCTTTATTTGAATACATAATTTCAGTGGTTATGTTTATGTATTACCCTGAGTAATCTATGTTAACTAACTGTTTGGTCAAACAAAAGTCAACATGGTGCTATTTTGATTAGATTAAATGAGCAAGAGGCGGCAATCACTCCAGAGTTGCTGGTATAGCATATTCAAATATGGGGATGGGAAATAAATTCATATAAGATTCAAGAACCTTCCACCTTGGTGAAATTTCTAGGAGTTCAGTGCTGTGGGCATGCAGGGATATTCCCTCTAAGGTTAAGTATAAAATGTTGCACCTGCCCCCCCCATGACTAAGAAGGAAAAACACTTCTAGTGGACCTATGTGGATTTTGGAGTGTGTACATTCCTCATGTGGGTGCGAAACTTAGTCCCCATATATGAAGTGACTCAGAAAGCTGCTAGTTTTCAATGGAGCCCAGAACAAGAGAAGCCTCTACAGCAGTTCCTGGCAGCTATGCAGGCTGCTCTGACACATGGGTCATATGATCCAGCAAATTCAATGGTACTTGAGTTGTCAGTGGCCAATAGGATGCTATTTGGAGAATTTGGCAGGCCCCATAGGTGAAACACAATGTAGGCCTTTGGGATTTTTAAGTAAGACCCTGCCATCATCTGCAGACTATTCTCCCTTGGAGAGACAGCTCTTGACTTGCTATTGGGCTGCAGTGGAAACTGAACGCTTTACAATGGGCCATCAAGTTACTATGAGATCTGAGCTTCCCAATATGAGCTGGGTGTTATCTGACCCACCAGACCATAAAGGTGGATGTGAACAGCAGCAGTTCATCAACAAGTGGAGGTGGTATGTGGTCAGGTGAGAGCAGGCCCTGAGGACACTAGTAAATTGCATGAGGACGTTGCCCTACATAAGGATACTTGTGTCACATGTTAATGCTCATCAGAACAGGATCTCATTGGAGGTTGACTTTAAAAATTAAGTAGATAAGCTGACCTATCGTGTGGATAGTGGATAACCTCTTTTCTCAGCCATCTCTGTAATGGGCCTATGGGCCCATGAAAAAAGTGACCATGGTGGTAGGGCTAGGTTATACATGTGCCCCAAAACACAGGAATCCAGTAATGAAGTCTGATCTGGCTATGGCTGCTGCTGAGTATTGGACCACTTCCATCATGGGAAAGCCATCGTTTTGTCCTTACTGGAATAGCTTCTTATTCTGGATAAGAATTTGCTTTTCCTGCCTTGAATGCTTCAGCAAAAAAATACTATCCATGGGATTATGGAGTTTCTTAGCCACCATCATGGTATTCCACACAGTATTGCTTCAGGAACTTCAAGGAACTCACTTCACAGCCAAAGAAATGCAAGGGCTCATGATCATGGAATTCACTGGTCCTTCCCTGTGCTCCACCACCCTGAAGCAGCTGGCTTGATAGAAAGGTGGAATGACCTTTTAAAGAACTAGGAATGTGCCAACTAGGTGGTATTAGCCTGGAGGGCTGGGGCAGGATTCCCCAGCAGGCTTCATTTGCTCTGGACCAGCATCCTATATATGGAACGGTTTCTCCTAAAGCCGGGATCCACGGGTCCAGGAATCAAGGGGTGGAAATGGGAACTGTACCACTTACCATCACCCCAAGTGAACCAGTAGCCAAGTTTTGCTTCCTCTTCCTAAAAACTTGCACTTTGATTGCCTAGAAGTCTTTATTCCAAAGGGGGTGGAAGTGGTCCAATGTAGTCAAACTTCCATCAAGTTGAAGGCTGGTCTCCTGAGCAATGCAACCATACGGGGGGCTCAGTGTTGGTCTCTGCTGCTGCAAGATTAGATACTCAGCAGCAGCCATAGCCAGATCAGCCTTTGTTAATGGATGTCCATGTTTTTGGTGCTTTTGCCAGGAGGCACAAAGAACATTTCATTGAACTGGAAGCTAAGACTACTCCCTTGCCACTTTGGGCTCCTGATGACCTCCATTCTAAATAAATTACTAAACCCACACAACCTACATAAAGTAATAATAAATAACAAAGCATGTAAAGAAGTACATATATGGATCTCTTAAAGTCCATGAAGTCTCTGCAGCTGTGTTTGTTTGGATGTTTTATTCCTGCAACAAGAAGATAACGTCTATATTGTATTTCTCCTTTTATCTTTGCTCAAAGAGAATAATAATAATAATAATAATAATAGCAAAGAGGTAAATGCTATGTAGTTTAGGGATATTGGAATTCTCATGTGTGTGTGTTATTTTATTTAACAAAATAGCTAAGCAACAATCAAAACTGTCAGAATTAATGATATTTTCCATAGCCCTGATACAGGTTTTACCAGAATTACCAGCTAAATGATGATATACATTGGTTATCTATCCAGAATTTAACAACATAACTATATCAAAAGAGTTCACACAACCTGGTAGTAAAGTAGGTCATGTTTGAGCATCCTAACTTTTGTGCTTTTTTAATGTTTTCACATTACATAATGATCTTTAGGAGAAACAAACGCCAATCATTTTAATGACCACATGTACTATAACATTTTCTAAGGACCAACACAAAGAACCTTAAACATTACTTCACTGTTATCTAAAGGGCAGAGTGTCTTTAGAGCAAGTAAAAGTGCATATAATTATTGTGAAGTCAATATTAATTAAGATTTTTGTTGATATGAGTGTAACCTAGCAATTTCCTCTAGAATGAAGCATTCCAACCTGAAGGTAGGTTGGTAAAGAATCAGAAGTAAACTCATAGGCCTAGGAAGCTCCCAAAACTATCAAGCTTCTCAAAGCTCTGATGTTATAGATGCAGCTAAACAGTTTCTGTGGAGAGTAGATTTTGACAGCAGTGAACTCCAGGCATGTGGCTTCCATGAGTCATCTCTATGCTAGGAGGAGGTTTCTGGTGATGCAGCTGACCGTGAGTCATGCATGTTCCTGTAATTATCAACAATAACTTCTCTGCTAGAGACTTGGTGAAACCACTTTATTCTCTGCGGTGAATAGACTTGTTCATGTATCCCCAGACAAATCTGATGCAATGCTACCTGATGACTTAAAGTATGCAACTACATTAAGGTGAATGCTTTAGCTACTATGTTGATCTGTAAATATTTTTATAAATGCAATTTCTATAAAATATAACTATTTATTTTACCTTACAAAGTACAGCATCTTAGCCTGTAATTCATCATTTGATCATTTGCCATGCAGTGGAATTTTATGAGTTACATTTAAAAGGTTTCATTCTTTAGAGTTGACTTATAAATATTCATTTTATTAAAATAACAAAAAAGTAAGACTGAGAGTAATTTTTTGGCTTTTCAGTGATTTCCTAAGAAGGAGTGATATATTTTGCAACATAATTATTTTATTATGAAAGATTAAGTCATTGTCCCTATATTCAAATTTGATTATGATTTTTTCATAGCTTAGCTAAATCATCACTCTACAATATATGTGAATAAATGTAATATAATTCCCTAGATATGCTATTTTCATTTATTGTTTAATCTCAAGACATATAGAAGTCCAAATACAGTGTGTATTTGAGTTCTATTCCTTCTAGTATGCTAATTTGTAAATGTAGAGATTGAAATCTTGTGAAAGAGTCCTTTTGAGCAATAACAACATTCCTGAAGTGTAATCATGTGCCATTCATCACGGAAGATGCCAGAAATTCAAAGTGTGGGGCTATTTCACCCAAGGGCATAGTGAGGAGGACATACACCAGAGGACAAGAAAAGGAGGCAATCCCAGCCAACATTAGGGTCTAAAATTTGTAGGCAAACAGATGAACCATGGTCACATAGTAGACTTTACCTTCCAGAAAGAGTTCACACTCTCCCTGGTGACTGAAGTACAGTATAACAGAACACTTCCTTCTTCCAGCAAATACACAAACACATCTGTGACCAGCAGTTCTGGAGCACAGCATGTACTGCCATAAAAGATGCTCCATTGCAAAGGGATTAATTATAGTTCCCTGTTTTTATCTGAATCCCCCCTCAAGATGTGTGGGGACCTAGCCCTGTGAACCCTTTTATTGACTAGAGTATAAATTGGAAAAATTAGTTGATGGTTTATCTCTTAAAATTACATATAAAGTAAATTAATTTTCTTTAATCAATATCTTTATTGTCCAAAATAAGATACATTGTATTATCTTTGTATCCCCATTTCCCTTCTCCCTTTCCCCAATCCACTGGGGATCATCCTCCGTGGGCACACTGGATCAATCTATGGAGTAGGGGGTTATAGATAGAACAAGAAGTGGCCAGGTTCCCTGTCCTTTATATGTTGTTACTGCGGGTGGTGATGTCTCTGGATATTCTCACCCACCATGGCTCTTACGTTCTTTTTGCCCCCCCCCCCTTCTGCTTAGTTCCCTGAGTCATGGTAGGTGAGTTTTAAGACAGCTTTATTGTTGAGATCTTAAGGACCTTTGTGCTTCTGCTTTAGGTTGTGTTGGGAATTGTTGGTTTCTGTCTCCTTGTTTTATCCTGGGTTGACTGATTGGTTGTGGTTATAGGTCTCTTGCTTATCCAACCACTCTCTCAATGGTTTCATTTTGGGACTACATGTTAAGCCTGGGAGATTCATCTTTTCTCAGGATGTCAGCCATCAACCTGTAGCTCATTGGTGGAGTTTGGAATAACTCTGGCTCTCTCACTTCCTTTTGAAAAATACAAACAGAATCTCCATCAGAGAGAGAGAGAGAGATAAGTATAGATTAAATGAGATAACACATTTCTAATTTGGAGAAATTCTATTGGGATTAGACTCTCTGTAGTTCTCTAGTAATGGGAGTTTCTCCTTGAGGCCCAAGTTTTTGGTTCTCATAGGGTTTTGTCCTGAATCTCCATTCCAGTTAATGGTACCTTGATACTGAGTGGATTTCTTGGCCAATTTGAAAGCTGTTGACCC
Source organism: Zapus hudsonius (assembly GCA_004024765.1). Lineage (NCBI taxonomy): Eukaryota > Metazoa > Chordata > Mammalia > Rodentia > Dipodidae > Zapus > Zapus hudsonius. The sequence continues at coordinate 23,408 of PVHP010013589.1, forward strand.
CCTCCCAGGTTTTGGAACATCTATTGCCCAAGTGATCACTTCTTGGCTCACTGATCTCTCCCTGAAGGCAGTGTGTTCAGTCTTCTCATGGCAAGAGTCTGCATTTTATAAACGTTGGTCTCTGTTTTCTCCAAATATCATTGACCAATTTCCACTGGCAGCTTATCTAGTGCCTTCCAGCACTGCACAATAGTGCATGCAAATGAGTTCTGAGGTACAAATGACTACATAGATCATACATACAACTGATTAACATTCTATTATCCTTTTCATTCTAATAACATTTCAATTAATACACACAAAGTATAGAGAAATAGTCTAAGTTTCTGGCTCAAACTTCTGAGAAGTAAAACGTGTTTTTCTTTAAGGGTAAATGCAACTTTATGGAGATTTACATCTAAATTTATCTGTCTAGCCACCCATCATTATCATTACTTACTTTTGAAGTGGCAATTATTCCAAGCATATATTAATATTTAATTTCTTGAACAGGCCTAAGGTCCCAGATGAAATGTCAATCTCAAATACTGGGTTTGCCCTTGCACTCTTTCCTCCCATACTCATAGCAACTGTGAAGTATATTTTTCATAGATATGTGGAGAATAATGATTCCTGTGATTACACCTTCACAATATCTCCCATGTTGAATCAACCTGCCACTTAAACACAGTGAATTTTTATCTGTTTTATTGTCAATATGATTGGTTTTGTGAGATCAGCCATTAAGGAAAATGTCGCATACATATGTAAAATCTCTCTTCAGGATCACTGACATTTTACAATCTAAAATATATGCTATAACCTTCTAATATCCAATAATACTATGCCTTAAAAATAAACATGGGGGCTGGGGAGAAGCGACAGAGGGGGGATGTACACAAATCTAAACTAACAATAATCTAACAATAATCTGACTCCATAGAATCCTTTCTTCTATACAAGTTACTGAGGTTTTTTGGACATGCAGGGTAACAAGGGCCCCAAAAGGGGGGGTGGGAGCCTACCTATAGTACAAATGATGCGGACCATTGGTTCCCTGATGTACTAAGTAGTTACTACCCTCAATGAGCTGTTGATCAGTGTGAACTACATGGTCACTTACATAAGAAAAACATTTGTCACAGCTCTTGAATACCCACTTCAGGCAAAAGATAAGACCTTTTGCTGAATATTCCACAGACTGCTGTCACACAACACTCAGAATTCAATCCAGCTCCCAGAAGGCAGCCTGTGTAATGCAGGAAGGTGTTGTATGAGCTGCCAAGGTAACCAGACCAAAGATATTCTGAAAGCAGGGGACATCCTCAAGCTACACTGACAGATGATCTGAGAGTGCAGACCACACTGATACGTGGCACAGACAAGCAAGTCAAGAAGTGCCCATCTGTGCAATAGTGTTTTTCAAACTAGGTGGGTAATCAACAGCTGGATAACTGGTTATGAGATCCTCTCAGAGGCAGGGAACCCTTGACTGGTGAGGGGACCAAGGGGACTAAGAACCCAATCTGCAAGGGGAAGTCCTCACTAACCTTAGGTCCTCAGAAAGTCTATATCCTTCAAATGTTCACCAACCTAGCAATATTTTTCTCAATTGTCCAATAATGATCTCATTCTCCACTGGAGATTCTGTTTGTGTTTTTAGAAAACAAAGAGAACTGTGGGCAACTGATCTCCACAAAAGGGACCTGAGTTATTGGGGCAACCAAGTAAGAGACTATCCACCTCAAACTCACCATTTAGAGCCCTAACACAACTTCTAAGGAAGTGTTGTGATGAGGGGAAGAGCTATCCCCACAGCAAGGCAGATATCCTAGGGAAGGATAATGGAGAGAGGCACCAAGTGTGTCCAAAATTGTCCAAAACACTAATTTAGAGAATCCCTACCACATGGTCTGATCCAGACTGCCCACGGAGGAGGATACCAAGCTGATTTGGAACAGGGAAGAGGGAAATCGGGGAATTGGGGACATCAAAAGATTATTCACTCATTCAGTATCTAATTATGGAAAATAAAGAAATATAAATAAATCCACAATCTGTCAGGTAGGCAGCTATACACATGCCCTAAAAACATAATGAATATCCAAATTAAGATAGTAAGATCATTTCACTTAACATTTTACATGCTTCTGGCAGGCAGCTGAAAAATGTGCCAATCTCTTCCTCTGTATTAATAGTATTATTATGAAATAGGTTTACTTTTCTCTCATAAACATAAGTATGGTGATATAGTAACTGCAATGCTCAAATTCTCATGTAATTTCAATACATCTTATATAACATGGTAAGGACATAGAAGAAAAATTTACAAAGATATACATGTATGCATATGTGTACACAACATATATATGTTGCCTTAATCAAATAAAAATATGCATTCCATTTATAGTGCTCATTGTGTAACTAGGTATTTATATATCCTGGTATTTATATATCTTTTTCTGCTACCCATCCTGCACTGTCTTCATCATGGTTTACCTAATTATGTATGGTTCTTCAAATTTCAGAGTGACACACGTTTGCCAATTTAGAGGGGTGTATTCATTTACCTATTATGGTCAATTGAATAATGTCTCCCAATATATTCAAAAGTTCATTATAATTGTAAATTGTTTCCAGCCAGTTCTGGCTTTAGGGGAGGTGTATCATCTTGTCCAGATTCTAGGGTTCAGCCCTAAGGTGTTTCTGGGCTGGGTCTGGAATTCTAGTTATATATATATATATATGCAAAAAGCAGTCTGAGCTCAAGCCAGGAGTTCCTCTTGTTTGTTAGTTTGGAGTGTGCTTGCTTGCTTGAGGTGCTGGTGGTGGGTTTCTCTGTCTCTGCTTGAATCTGTGAAAAGGAGTCAACCTTTCCTTAACTTCCCTTGGGTGTGTTCCTTCAATAAATACTTTCCTCCCAAAATTGTGCCTGAATTTGGAGATTCATCCCAGTGATGTGTGACTGCTTATGATACCTATTCTCCACATTTCTTGTGCATCAGATTTCCAGTCCTTCCTTGTCCTCTGAATTCCCTGCCTATCATCATGAATTGATATTGCTGTAAGCCATTCCCAGAGGTGACATTAAAATTGTCTACTTAAAAAAATCACATATCAAAATGTGATCCCCCTCATGTCTATCTTGGAACCTTTAGAGAGATTAGTTCTAGGGTCATGGATGAGGAACGGCTTAAAAATTCATAAGTAACTTGGGTAGCTGCATCTCCAAAATATGTGATGCATCCCTGGAGATCTATACACAATTTTCAGGCTGCTCTATCAGCAAAATGCCCAGCAATGGATTGCTCTTTAACCAATCTGAAGGGCAGAGAGGGGACACCCTGTTAGCTCCTTGAGGCTCAGAAGCCTTCCTTTTCCCTGTAGAAGGAAAGAGCTCCATTCCTGTCCACTCATTCCAACTCCTACTTTCTGTTCACACTTTCATGATGTTACCTGTGTCTTGGAGTGGGTGATTAGAGGAATGATTTTTTCCTTCTATTTATAACTGAGCACTGGGCCACTTATGCCACAACAGTGATGTTTTTTGAGCCCCTTGAGTCTCTGTAGTATCTGCAGAAAGGAAGGTTCTCTCCACACAAGAAACTGTTATCCTCAGTAAATTGTGGGCAGCGATGTGCATTTCAGCCACTTCATGTAAACTACTTGCACACTAAGGGTCCACTAAAACCCTACTACATTCAAGAAGCCATTAGATGAGAGATTTTTACTATGAGGCAACCTGTATGGCTAGATAATGCTCAGCATATGATGGACACTTTAGGTCACATGGCAGTTTGATGGTGCATAATGAATGCTGGGATTCTACTGAAGCCTAGCAAGCAATAAAGCCAAGAACTGCCTCTCACAAAGAGAGTAATCATCCACGAGGTTAACAAAGCTTCATTTTCCACATAAGGGCTCTGGGGAAAGCTCCCAACAGCATCACTTTCCCCATTGCCACTTCAAATACCATTGACTGTGATGTATTATATGGCAAAAGTGGTGGGGAAGCTCTCCCCACAGGTGGTATGTGTTTGAGAGCCTCTCCTGTTGTGCTCTGCACTCAAAGCTAGCAGCTTTTTGGTCCATTCAGTAAATGGACATGAGCAACATGTAGCAATATGAAACACATAGAAATGAGAAATAAGCTGCCTTTGAGCTTTTCTGAGGCTGTAAGATATATATCAACATTCTACAATTTTGAGGTATATTAATTTCACTAAAGTAGATATTTCTTAGTAAGACCCAATGGGAAGAATGATAAAAAAAAATCTAGGAGCCAGAGAGATGGTTTAACAGATAAAGGCACTAGCTTGCAAAGTGCCTGACTCCCTGGGTTTGATTTTTCAGTATCCACAGAATGTCAGATGCACATAGTGGGACTTTCATCTGGAGTTTGTTGGCAGTAGCAGGATATCCTGGTGTAAACATACCCACTCCCTCTCTCTGTCTTTTTCTCTCAAAATAAATTAAATATTTTATTTAAAAATAAGCCTAGATTACTTTGATTTATTTCCAAGGTTCAGTCAATATGAAATTATCATGAAATACACTTATGGAATGCCTTAGGCAAAAAAAGGTGATCTAAGATATCTGTAAATAAACTCCTAGGTTTGCTAGCATGCACTTTTATTTTCAACATCCACAAGGCTGATGCATGAGGGGCACCATAAATTTTAGGCTAATGTAGTCTGGAATGTGAGATCTTGTCTCACAAGAAAAAAAAGGAAAAAAAAATCTTGAAATAAAACAATGATACAAATCTGAATACTTGATATGTTTCTAATGGCAAGACAGTAAAAATGTTGTTCTTTGTCAGCTAAAAAAGCAATTATGGTTTACTGCATGAGATATGGACACAAAAGATGTCTGATAAGTATGTGAATACTGCATACCAGGTTATGGGATAATTTGCTCTAATGGAAAAAAATCATATCTGACATTGCAGCTATTGCACTTGGTTGAGCTTATGATTATGCACTTAAGTTCTTCAAATAGGATCTTTCTTTTTCATATGATAAATGTGAGTTTTATGGGAATGCATTTTGAATTACTAACTCAGTATCTTTCAAGTTATTGATGGGTGAATTAATCTTGATTGTTCCTTAAATTGGTTTTATTCTTCTGGTTTCTCAGGTAGATGTATTTCTAATGATATCCACTTGATCTTGGCCACCATAACAGTCCTCCTACAGGTCAGAGAATAGTGAGGCCATTTGTCAACTGCTAAAAACATCTATTCTCATTTGAAATTCTGAAATTAAGGAAAATAAAGAAGAAAAGTTTGAAGGCCTCAGCAGACCAATTTAGAGATTGACCTGAGCTAATCAAAGTTGATCACCTGGTCTCCCATATCTTCCATCTGTGACTAGAAGGTGACAGTCTTGTTAGCATCTCCTGGAATCAATATCAAATCATGCTCAGTGTTCAGTAGTGACAGAAAACCTAACTCATAATAGGCCTCAATCATGGAATTAAATCATGTCACAAGCTACCATATGTCAACAGATGGTGGGAGCACATAGGGAAGATACAGCCTTTCCAGAGGTTAGAAAGAGACATTGCGAGGAACAGGAAATGCTAAATAAGATCAAAACTCAATAGAGTAAACAGCATTAAGTCTTCACTTGCATTCTCTAGGCCATTCAGTAAAGCTAACAAGCCTTAGTTAGTGTAGTGTAGTGTGTTCCCTACAGACCAATGAGTTAAGCTGTGTATGGGGCTGAATCAAAACTGCAGAGTCCAAAGACTGGAGAATCATGGTTAGTGACCTCATGCTCTGTAACCATTTTGACCTCATAACACTTGTGGCCTATGGAGATACACTAAGGACCAAGCCCCATGTTCTTGAGGATTTCTTTTATTCATATCCTTCTTACTGTATTAGGAAGTATTCTGTGGGTCTAGTGTCATTAATTTCTTTCACAGAAACACTTCCCATTCTCAAACACACTTAGGATTTTCTGAGTGTTTTCACTTGTTTCCTTTTTCATTACACATTTTATTTTTAAGTCATATCATTGTTTTCTTAGTTCACTTTAAGTACGAGTATTATAATAAAAGCCGGAACAATTCACAGCTCAGATACTCCAGTACATGTGTTAAAGTTTTGCATTCTTCACAATTCCAAGGGGTGGAAACCATGTAGTCAAGTTCTTCTTAATGTTATAGAAAAGCAGTGTTTATTACCATTTCTGGCCCTTCACTTATAATTCCAGTTTAGCATTTACACTTCTCATTTCTATTAACATCTTCTGAGCAGTATCAGACTTTACTTAGCAGCTTTTTCTTATTAATTCTTTACCAAAATATTACTTTCTTAAAGATTCTCTCATGGAAATGGAGACTTTGGTGATATTTACACCACAAAATTCCTGGCCTCTAATCATCACACAGTTCCTTTTCATGTGCTTACAGAAAGGCAGCTTCACTTCTGCATAGCATGGTTTTGTTCTTGTCCAAATTCTGAAGTTATAATAGAATATGTGAGAATATAATTTCTGTAGAATAGAATTTTATTTGTCTCATGATTCTAAAATACATAAAGTCCAAGTGAATGATGTGAGGGTATACTATGTATCTTGTTAAGACCTTCTTGATATATGATAATACAGCAGATATCTCCACCTGACAGGGCAGAAAGAATATGCTTCCTTAAATGTTTAATCCTCTTTTTTATAGTACTACTAAGACAGTCAAGTGAGATTCTTGTGACCTGGATTTATCTATCTAGTCCTTCTATGATGGTTAATATTGGTTATCAACTTAATTATTTTAGTAATTACCTCCTCATTGTTGGTACAAAGAAAACTCCCAACTGGAGGCAATTTATCTGGCTAAAGTTTATTTCAGAGGACAGTTTCTAGGAAAAAATCACTTCCTGGTGTATAAAGCACAGCAGAGCTGGCAGTTGGGGCAATACATCTTGTTGTGACCAGCAGAAAGGAAGAAGCCTGTGCTTGCTAATGTGTTGTATCTTTTCCGAGGATGCTGTGGGTCGTGGCAGAGGCTGGCAACTTCGGATGCCAGGCTGCGCTGGCTGCTGATCGACCTGCCGCTCGTCTATAGAGCTGGGTGGGCAGGACACGAGGCGAGAGAAAAACTCTTGGGATACAGCTGCAGTGGGTGGAAAGGGAATATGTTGTTTATTATATGTGGAGAGGTCATATTTATAGAGAGGAGAAGCCAGGAAAATTAGAGGCAGGGGCAAAGCAAGGGGATTGGTTGGGGCAGGGTGGTCTGTGGACATCCCACTAGAATAAATTTATTCTAATTTATTAATTTAGGAAAAGGGGAATTGGATGAGGAAGTCTCCCAGTCACCAGTGGGAAATGACAGAGTTCTCCAGCCACCAGTGTGGGGAAAACACGTATCAGAGAGTTTAACACAATTAATATTATTTAGTTAAATAAGCAGCCAAAGAAAAGATAACAGAAAGCACCTATTATGAGAAGGAGAGCATTATGAGGGAAAAGGTCTAGAACCTGCCCCCACCCCAGCCATTAGCTGGGGTGGGAGCAAGCCTTACCCTCCTGAGGCCTGGATCAGCAGTCCCCTTTACTCCATTGCCACGTGGGGAAAGAGAGGCTGACTTCCTCTGGGGAAGTGAATTTAAGTTTTTCCAGGTGATTCAGAGAGACAGTTGATTGGCTCATATTTGACCAATCAGTTTTAGCACCTAGGTTGTAGCTTTAATTAGACACCTCCCACTCAAGGGGAGGGGCTGTTTCTTCAGAGAGTTCTGACCATCACAATACTCCAGCATTCTAATTGTTCTAGGCTCTTCAATATTCTTCGTCCCCATTCAACAGGGAAAGTTTGGGGATTTCCATGTTGTTGAAGGTGAGTGGTGTTTTAATCTATACTTAATTCAGATAGACAAATTATTAGAGCCTGTCTTCTGCCTGTGCTCTCTTCTTACTGAACTCACATCAGTGAGGTCATCTTTTCTTCTGTGTGTTTCCTCCCTCCCTACTGTAAACATTTAATATACAGATGGCCTCCAGATTTCTACCTATATAAATTAGAAATAGTCATATTGTCCTCATAGGTCACAGTTTATTTTTTTCTGTGCTGTGGACTAAACTCAGGAATTTATGAACACTATGTAAACAATGGTAATCACTCTCTAGCTCACCTTTACTGATGTGTAGACGTTTGAGTACAGGTTTACTTGCAAAAAACAAAGAAGTTGGTGAGGGTAATGATGAGGATGGTCATGGATTGGAAGACACACTTGGCTTTGAAAGCACCATCTCCATGACCACAGGCAGTGCAGGATGCTCCAATTCAATTGTAGGAGGAAAGGGGGAGGCTCCTTTTAACACATGGAACCATAGGAAGTGATTGAGCCACCATGTCTGCTAAAAATGAAGAAACCACCACTAATGAAAGTTGAGAGCAATTTCACAATAGCCTGGAAAGCTCTTCCACTGTCAATAATTGAGGGGCTCCAAGTTGAAAATTTTATTGGGCAATTTCCATCATAGGACTTAACTCTTTCTTTCATAGCCCTTGACTATATATTTTCAGGAAGGATGAATGGATGAACATTTGACTTACATTCTTTGTTGTTGTTGGTTTTGTTTTATAGTTTGTTTTTTTATATGTAGTTTATTGAAAATTTATTGTTGAAAATTTTACATACAATATGGAATAAATCTTATTTTGGTATCCCCATTTCTCTCCTCTCTGACTCCAACTCACTGAGGACCCTCCTCAGTGGGATTGCTGGATCATTCCATGGGATATGAGGTTATGAATAGGTCTTTTATTCTCTCTCTCTCTCTCTCTCTCTCTCTCTCTCTCTCTCTCTCTCTCTCTCTCTCTCTCTGTGTTGTTGAGGGGGGCAGTATCTCTGGATATTCTCTCCCACCATGACTCCTACATTCTTTTGACCACCTCTTCCAAAACTTTCCCTGAGTCATAGTATTTGAGTTTTAAGTCTGCTTTATTGTTGAACTCTTGTCTCTGGAAACTCCTTTGTACTATTTTGGGCATCCTCGGTGTCTGTCTCAGTTATCCTTCCCTAGGTTATGTGACTTGCTGCAGAGATAGCTCTTCTGCTTCTCTTGCCACTTCCTTAGAGGTTTTGTTATGGCTCCAGGTGGTAAATTAGGGGTGGTTCATCTTGTGGTTCTGTGTCCCCCATCATCTCAGGTCTGGTTGGTGGGATTAGTTTTTTTCATGTTTCTAATTGCTTTCTGAAAGATATAAACAGAGTCTCAAATGGAGAGTGAGATGATTCTTGGTTAAATAAGATAAGCCTTGCTGATTTGGTGAGACTTTAATAGGTGTAGCCTTTCTGTAGGTCTATGGTTAGTGGGGTCTTTCCTTTGGAGATCAGGGTCTTGGAATCCTTAATAGTTTGCCTTGGATCTCCATACCAGTTAAGGGTTCCTTGCTACTGAGTGGATCTCTTAGCCAATTAGGGAGCCTTTGACTACCCACCTAGGTTGAGTGCCAAAATTGCCCAGATGGGCTCTTCTAGTCTTGCTGACCTGTGCCATGTAGCAGTGTGTGCTGTATTCTTAGGCCAAGGTCAATGTTGTATAAGGATTTCTCCTGCTTTCTTGGAATATTGTTGGTCTGCTTTCCCTGGCATCTCATGTAACACCTTCCAACACTACATGGGCTGTCCTTCTGGGAGCCGGATTTGTTTCTGGATTCAATGGGATCTCTTAATGTTGTGTGACAATAGTCTGTGAAATCTTCATAAATAAGGTCTTATTTTTTTGTCTGAGGTGGGTATTCAAAAACTTTGACAGAAGCTTGTCCTGTTTTGGGGATTCTGTAGGTCCTTTAGAGCAACAGCTCATTCTGGGAAGTAACTCATGATTATGTGAGGGATCGATAGGCCAGGGCACCATGGACATTTTGCCTTTGAGTTAGGCTTTCATACACCCTCTTTGGGGCCCTTGTACTATACCCCCCTCCATTACCTCTAGTGTTTATTGTACAAAACAAAGGATTCTGTGGTGCCAATTCTTCTTGGGATTAGATTCGTGTATATCCATTCCCTCCATCCTATCCCCTCCCCAATTCCTTCCATCCCCTTTGTCTGTCTCCTGAATTACCTGTTAGGTTTGCCAAATATTTGAGCTTATCCTGATTAGGTACTGCAGATGAGGGAGACTATGTGACATTTGTCCCTCTGTTCTTGTGTGAGGTCTTTAAGAATGATCTGCTCTGAGTCTTCCCACTTTCTCTGTAATTTCATTATGTCATTTATCCTTTTAGCTGAGTAGAATTCCATAGTGTAAATATACCACAACTTTGATATCCATTCGTCCAGTGATGGGCTTTTGGGCTGATTCCAATTCTTTGTATTATGAATTGAGCCACTATAAACATGGTTGAGCAAATGTCTCTGTGTTGAGGGAAGAAATCTTGAGGATAGATGCATTTCTGAATTTGGTTTTCAGCAATTACAGTCCTGGCCTATGGAAAATAATGCTGTCCTCAGGGAATGCTCATACAATATTAGGTAAAACCCACATCCTCAGAGCTTGGAGCTTAATCTCTGAATTATCATTTTATTCTATGAATTCGCCACATGGCATGAAAAGCAACCATTTTTATTGTGATCCTAGAAATGTTTAAATGAACACTTTTTTTTTTCTGTTTTTGTTTTGTTTGTTTCTTGCCTTGCTTGCATATTTTCTATGCATAAAGCTTATCAGTACTGGTTATGATTATATAAAATATGTATGTTTCTGTTGTCATATCATGTCATATATTGTCATTGCTCCTTATGGTTCTATAACCAGTCACTAGCATCTTCTCACTAAATCAAATTAGAAAGGCAATTCCAGAAATGCCAATGACAAATCATAAAAGCTCATCCAAATACTCTTTGCCTTTTTGGCTATACTTGGTAAAAATTTGAAATATTATTTAAAAGAAGTAAAGCCAGTTTAGCTCATACACTTGTGAGGGCTAAGAAGCTCCATCATCTACCACATTGATATTGGAGAACACGGAAGCTTGTGATATAATTTAGGTTGAATCTAATGGCCTGAAAACCAAATGATCAAATGATGTAACTCTCTACCTGAGACAAGGCTGAGACTAGGGGCAGGGAGAATTGGCTGTGATTGGTGTAAGCCACAGTGTATGACAACATGTGAATTGGGAGTTATTCACTCTGAGGTCAGGGGAAGTTGGATGCAGTAGCTGAAATAAGAAGAATAATAGTTGCCTTTCTTTTCTGTTTTTGTTCTATTCAGGCTTTACATAATATAAGTGTTGACTGCTTCCACTCACTAGTAGATGTTAATTTGATCCTCTCATTAACAAATTTAAATGTCAATGTCATCTTGGAATAATCTCACAGATACAACTAGAAGCAATGTTTTATCATTTGTCTGAGCACCACTTAATCCAGCCAAACTGACACAAAATTAACCATTACAAAATTAACTACTAAATTCCTATGTCTCTATTTCTTTTGTCAATTTGTAGATGGCAGATAAAGCTAGCCTAGTGAGGATACGAGAAAATATTCAAGAAAGATATGAAGAAATATAGTTAATAGAAGCCTTTGTATGAAAGTTTTGATCAAACATTTATATGAAAAAACTCCCATGTTACTAAACATCATGGAAGCAGTAACCAAAGTTTCATGAGATAATCCCTTACTCAAAATACCATCTAAATTAATGTGGGAAAACCACATTTAGTTAGACCATATTTTCATGTTGTATTGAAAAATTTGGGTCTATATAGAAATGTTTCAATGAAAACACATACATAATCTATTAACATGTGTGGACCATTATCTTTCCCCAGTTTCCTATTTAAATGTATTTAAGCCTAAAATACATCTTATAATTATCCTTATCTTTAACATTTTTATAATTTATCCTAACAATCTCACCATTATTGCTAGTGCAGTTTATCATACCACTTTTCCAGCAACAATAGTAATTAAACACCAGTAAACTGCAAGTATCTTAACATGCTTGGAATAAAATTCAGACTTCTAATATTTGGCTCATATTTTCTCATGCCCTACATTGCAAGTGGTTTAAATGTAGCAGTGCAAATGAGAACTAAAAAGACACCAATGACATTGCTGAAAATACCTTCTTCTGAGATTCAGTAAAGTGATGGATTTTTTTTTTGACAAAAATATTTTCAGGCATCTCTGTATTAAACAATCTACCAACCAATCAATCATAAGATGACATTGTGTCAGAAAGATTGTCCAGGAAACTGTGATTTTTGAACCTTATATTCATTTCAAGCATACATATTTTTAAATGTGAATTTGATTACCATAATATCTTAGGAAAAACACAAAAGCAATACAGCTTACTTTTGAAAAAAAAGGAAATAAATTTTAACGCAATAAGCAATAGCATAAAATGTATCACTTGAATATTTTTATATATAATATCAAGTGCTAATGAAGTATATCCTTTCAATTTGAGAATATTTGACCTATAAAACACTAGTAGTTTAAAATAGATTAAGTGCAATGCATACATCATGATTCTTTAAAAAAACCTCACTGAGATTCATAGAGCAGATTTTACAAAGTTAATAATGCTTTGTTTGGTTTTTCCATATGTGTTTTTATACATTTATGTGTGTCTACTTATGTTTTTTGATATCTTTTGCATTGCATGCTTACAGTCTGAAATACTAGAAGCATATGCATTTGTGTATGTTATATGTTTATAACTCATAATGAAACATTTAAGTATATATATATATATATATATATATATATATATATATATATGATGAATGATATTCATGTTTCTTCAAAAATGATTTTAGATTTCTGTGTCATGGTTCTATGAATAAGGATCAATCGATATTCATCGTTTCAGCTCCCTGTATGCACAATGGAGGGACCAACTATCTAATAAAAGTCAGTGAAAGTAGGAAAACATTTATCCCAGCAGTGGTGAAAAGTAAAGGAAGCAAGATTAAACATGCCTTTACTTCATAATCGGGTACCATGTGCATATTTTATTTAATAGCATTTTAGTGATTTTTAAGATTGTTCTGTTATGAGAAAAAATAATATGACATTTATGTAATTGAAAATGTGAAGATATATTGGTTCTTCTTGATCAGCTTATCCAATAATTCATACGGCTAACATCAGGCCTCTAAACACAGTGATATTATGAGAATTTGAGAATTATACTCATTTTTTAACAATCCTATAGTTTCAGGTTTTTAAAAATCATTTACACAATGTGTCCTAAGAAACAAACAGAAATACAATATACATATTAATGTGTTTCCATATGATTTTCTGAAATGGACATATACTGTGTAAATGTGCAAATTATGGAAAGGATATCTACTCCTAAAGAACATACTGCTTTATGGTAAAGAGCTTAGGAAGCAAGTTTTCTGACATTTGGAGTGTCCAGTATATTTTCTTCAGGTATGCAACATCTCACTAGACCTTCTCCTTCTTCACTAACTGTAAATTTGTACCTTCTGTCAAACTGACTCCCCTTCATCCCTTCTTCACATCCTCTGGAAACCATCATGCTAGGCTACATTTATAGGAAAATCGCATTTTAAAATTCCATAGGAGTAAAACTGTGCGGGGTTTATTGTCCTATAGCTAGATGTATTTCTTATCTGGTGAAAATGTGACCATTCCTGATCTCTTTTAATTCTGTTTTTTGTAAATGTCTTCTCTCATCTCTTTGCATTCAGTTTCAGTCAATTATAAGTGATGAAGGGAGTTTCTTTTTTTTTTCTTTTTTTCTTTATTATCCATAATTAGTTACACTGAATGAGCAAATAATGTGTTGATGTTCCCAATACCTGATTTCCCTCTTTCCCTGTCCCCAGTCAGCTGGATATCCTCCTCCATGGGCAAACTGGACCAGTTTGTGGGGTAGGAGGTTATTGATAGCCTAGTAGTCAATCCTTTGTGTATTGTTGCTGAGGGGGGCCTTGTCTTTGGACATTCTCCCCCACCATGGCTCTTGCAATCTTTCCAGTCCCTCTTCCGCTCAGTTACCTGAGTCATGGTGGGTGAGTATTACGGCTGCTTTATTGTTGAAGTGAGTTTATTGTTAGACAAAAGGCTTGAGTCCTTTAAAAAATTCATGAGATATATATATATATATATATATATATATATATATATATATATATATATATATATATATATATATCTTTTTTAGAAAAAAATAATATTTAAGGAATTGTGGGCTACCACCTTTTATTGCTTGTTTTCTCAAATTATTATTTGTTCATTAATGTTTTTAAAGTTATATAATCTAGTCTGTTTTTTGATTCATGATTATTATGTAAATATTGTGGAATTTTATGAGACTACCATGAGACTGACAAAAACATATTTTAATAACATTTTTTGAAATGAGAGCAAGCTAATAGGATGAAAACATAAAAGTAGAGAGAAAATAAGAGAGAAAAATACACCAAAAAACTTTACACTTCCAATTTATCTCTTACTTTTTAAAACATGAAATTCCACTTAGACATTTCTAATTTGCTTACTTGTTAATAAATTAAATTAATATTATTTTTAATTATTTTTCCATCTCCACACTAAAGATATAAGTGGTTAATGTTCTGTATCTATATTCACTCAATTTTACTGGTGACTTTATGTCTTTCTAGGTTTCTTCTTATTCTTCTATTTTTTCAGTAATTTTATTATTAAGTAGAAACTTGGTATGCACAAATCACATATTGTTACCTACCTTTCCCTCCTCCCTGCCCCCATTCCCCTGGATGACCTCCTGAATAGGATTGCTGATATGCTCCATGGGGATTCAGGACTCTGAGTTGTGCTATGAGCTGTCAGTCTTTGAGGGTGGGGGAACAATGGATATTTCTCCACCATCACTCATCATCTCTCTGCCACCCCCCTTTCCAAATTGCCTGAGCCATGGTGGGTGAGTTTTAAATCGACTTTAGTTCTGAGTTCTAATCAGCTTCTAGATTTCTGCATTGGAATGTTTTAAGTATCCATGGTGACTGTCTTCATCACCTTGGCTCCGGTGTGGGGTTCATTACAGAAGCAGCACTATTGCTATCTCTCCATTTCCTCTGTGATTTCACCTGGGCCCTGGCTCATGTGCCTCGGGTGGTTCATCTTCTGCCAGGGCATCAGTAATATATTTTTGTCCTGTTGATAGATTTTGGTTGTCCTTGGTGTTTACTATTTTCTGAAAAAGAAAGAATCCCCAATGGAGAGTAAGGTTAAAGGGGATCGGTATTGTTAATTTAGAGAGATTTTAAGGGGAAATTATTTATTTGTAAGCAAGGAGATGCTGACAGAGAGAGAGACAGACAGACAGACACACACACACACACAGAGAGAGAGAGAGAGAGAGAGAGAGAGAGAGAGACAGAGAGAGAGAGAGAGAATGGGCTCACCAGGGTCTACAGACACTGCAAAAGGAACTCTGGATGCTGCATGAGTCACTTTGTGAATCTGGCTTATGAGGGTTACAGGAGAATGAATTGAACCCAGGTCCTTATGCATTGGAGGCAAGTGCCTTAACCACCAAGCTAGCTCTCCAGCCCTAGCCTCACTTTTGGCCAAAGACTAATGGTAATTTCTCACCAGCAACCATAATCAAGGTGTCCATAGGATTTTGACTTGGTTCCCAGTTCCAGCTTATGAGATCCTTTCCACTGAAACAATCAATCTCACATCCAACCAGAAATGCATTATTTACCAACCTAGGCTGTGTGCCACTATTGCACAAGTGTGTACAACTTTTCAGGCTGGTTGCTTTCCAGTAGTAATGCCCCCTGACGCTCACAACATTTCCTCCATCAGCACTTGTAGAGGTTTTTAGAACACTAAGGGCTTCCAGGTTCAGCTCCATTCATATTCTGTGTTCACAGCTTGTGGTGTCTTTAGCCATAGGGTCTTTCTTCTTACCTCAGGAGGTAACCAAGTGCTTTGGCAGAAGCTCGTCCTGTTTTGGTGATCAACAGGTCAATGTGGTTTGTAACCAATTTCTGGTACTGGGAGTTACAAGCCAGAGTCAAATATTTCAGGGTTAGTCTTCAACCCATACTACTGTGATCTTTATGAGGGTTATATCATTTAGTTATATCATTTAATTGCAAGAGAGAGAGAGAGAGAGAGAGAGAGAGAGAGAGAGAGAGAGAGAGAGAGAGAGAGAGAGAGAGAGAGAGAGAGAATGGGCATGGCAATGTCTGCTGATACTGTAAATTCCATACACATGTGCCACTTGTACATCTGGCTTTATGAAGACACTGAGGAATCAAACCAGGGACTACAAAGCTTGGAAAGGAAGTTCTTTTAACTACTGCACTACTCTTGCTCCATCAATTCTTATCACAAGTAAAAAGTAAAAATACATTGAAATAAATCAACAATTCTTAAATCTGTTATAGAGAATATGTCACACAGAAATGGTTGCCCTTATCATTATAGGAAGAAGGAGCTTATTACAGTGTAAAAGAAACCTCTGAATGAACCAATGCTTTTAAACCCCAAATCTAATCCATGTGGACTAGGACTGACAATGGCAGGTCTGTGGTTAAAAACTCCAAGAAGATTGAGTTGAGGACCTCCCATTATCCAAATTTTTACTTCAGCAGTTCAACAAGCTTCTCCTACTGGATATTGGAAAAAATTACTAATTTTCACAGGATATGAAGGAAGACAGTCATTTTAAAGAAAAAAGATGAGCATTCTATATTCCTGCTTAGGTCTATACCTCAAAATGTCTTTCATGTATTCTCTTGTAATATTTCAGAATTTCAGATTCTAAATTAAGGTCTTTGATTCCTTGATTTTTTTTTTTACCAGATGAATGATTTGGATCTAATTTCATTCTTTTTCAGGTGGATATTCAGTTTTTCAGGCACTGTTATTGACTTGGTAATATTTTCTCCAGTAAATATTCTGACACCATTGACAACAATCAGGTGGCCTAAGCTATGTTGCTTCATTTCTGGGTTTTATCCTATGTTCCATTTGCCTATATGTTTAAATGTAGCTGGCTGTCTTTGTCACTTTCACTCTGAAGTATATTTTAGAGTTTGGTGTGGTAATTTCATTGTTTCAATCTAACAAACTGCCTTTAATATTTTTTTGTTGTTGTTGGAAAGGGATAATAAGGATGCTTTCTCTTAGCTTTTTTTTTTTT
>PVHP010013590.1:0-40599 GCA_004024765.1 Zapus hudsonius
TATTGGGGGACATTATTCAAACTACCACATAAAGTTATCTATTTTCTGACATTTGGGGATATACAAAATCAAGTAGAAATAAAATCATCTGGTTCTTGGTCCACTCACTATAAACCAAAGACTTTTCTACTGTCAACTATTGCCTATATCTTACATGGAGGTACCAAGCAGGTTGGGTATGTTATCATTAAATGTATATGGACAACCAAGTCTTACTCTTTGTTTAAAGTCAGAAGACAACATGAATGCAAAGGCCCAAAAGAAACCGCAAACATCAAACTACCTAATAGAAATAAAAGTGTACCTTTATTTACATTCAATGCCAAGCCTACATGATAAAGCATTCTTTAAAAATATTATTTTTTAAGCCAGGCGTGGTGGTGCATGCCTTTAATCCCAGCACTCGGGAGGGTTGCCCTGAGTTCAAGGCCAGCCTATGACTACATAGGGAATTCCAGGTCAGTCTTGACTAGAGTGAGACCCTACCTCAAAAAAACCAAAAAAAAATATTATTTTTAAATTTTTTACATGTATTATAACAGGTTATTCTCTTTTATCCCCTTGTCCCAGTTTCTGTTACCCTGGAGACCCTCCTCAGTGGAGTTATAGTATTCAATGTGGGATCATGAAGGCCTCATTCAGTTCCTAAGAGGTAGTGTGGGGGTTGGGGGGCACGTGCCTCAGGATTTTCCTACCCACTCTGTGGCTCTTACAATCATTTCACCCCCTCTTGCACAATGTTTGCTAAGCCATGGCAAGCCTGTTGGCAGTCTGTCTGATTTAGTGTTGAGTTCTTTGTAGCCTCTGGATTTCTGCTTTGATGGCTTTTGATTAATCACTGTGTCTGTCACCATCAACCTGGAGCTGGTTGTCAGGTTAGAAGAGCAGTTTTCTTGTCATCAGTTCCTCTAGAATTTCTCCTGAGCCCTGGTAGATGTGGTAGAGGTGGCAACTCTCATGATGGTTCTAGGCTCTCCTCCTGTTTTCTCTGCTAGATGTAAAATAAAACAGATTCTCCAACCAAGAGTGAGAGCAGCTTCGGTTAAAGGCGGTATGCAAAGTTATATGAGAGAGTTTTGTTGTGCAAGCCCAATCTTCTCCAGAGAACAGTGGGGGCTTCACTCTGAGGTTTGGATTTCCTGATTGTGGGATTCTGACTTGGTTTCCAGAACCAGATATGAGTTATCTCCCACTGAATGTGCCTCATGACCAATCAGAGAACAGTTGGTTATCTGTACAGGCTGTGTGCTCTGTTGCACACTGTGCACTTCTTGTGTAGAAGATTGATTTTCTAGTCTGCAGCATCTCCTACGATCATGCTGTTGGGTAGCCATTGTTTTCCAGGAGCTCCAATAGGGCTCTACAGCAATATGAGTTTCCCCTTTTGTTCCAGCGTTATATTCTAATGTCCTGTGAGCACAGCCTGTGAATAAAAGTATATAGAAATAAAAATTAACAAATAAAAACAAAAGAAGAGATGAGAGATAACACAAATTCAACAAAAGGTAACTGGTCACAGTATTTTATCCATAAAATTTACTTTCCACATTAATTAAACTGAACCAAATATATGAGCTAGGGATATGGCTAGCAGTTAAAATTGCTTGCTTGCAAATACTGATGCCCTTAGTTCAATTCCCCAGTACCCATGTAAAGCCAGACACATGAAATGACACATGTTTTTGGCATTGGTTTGTTCTGCACCTATTCTCCCCACTCTCTCATAATTAACAAATGGCATATATTCAATTTTTACAATCTTATACTTCATGTAAAGACAGACACATGAAGACTCTTCTTGGATTTGTATAGTGTATGTCATCCTGCAGGTTTAAGCACACTTCAATCTGGCTTCCCTGTGTGCCCACTGTATTGTCCTAGTACACTTCCACCCTGATTGGCCCATCAGTTTTTCATATGCTCTGAAATCTGCTCCATTTTAGCTTTCACACATGATTTATTCCTAGCTTACACTGTTCTCTGTCTTCTGTTGACCTGTGCCTTATCCTTTTCAGGCATCTGAGATGACTCTACCCTAAGTCCTCTCATAAGTTAGTCCCATTAGTATCTCTTTGTCATTGCACTTCACACACAATATGTGGCCAAGAACCCATTCTCATGGGAGCAAGTCTTATGTTTTCTTGCATGTAATTCTTTCTACCTGGACTTCTATTATCCATCTATAATTTTCAAAGTCTGTCTTGATTTTCTGGACTAGTTGCCAGTTTAATTTTGTTAGTTTTCTACCTTGCTTATGGATCAGTAACATATGTCAGCTTAAAGTTCTCTGTTAAAATATATCTGTATGGTGGGAAGGGGGAAAAGAGAAGCAGTGTCTTATGAATATCAACCTAAAACAGTGCCCTATGGCTGGAAAATTGGTTGCTACTGTGGATGATTACAGTACATAGGACCTAGCCTTCATCTTCTTTCTAATGTTTATGATTGGTTAAGACTTACTGAACCACGTTGAACTTCAAGGTCAGTTCATTAAAATCCTTGAGTATGTTTTACAATTTCAGTTTCTAAAATAGTTTTTATTCATACTTGAAAATAGATGCATAATTAAATCTCATATACTTTATGTTGCAATTACTGTCTCCTTGCTGGGGTATAGCACCTGATCAAATACAGCTGATGGGAAGATTATTATTATTATTATTATTATTATTATTATTATTATTATTATTATTATTATTTTGGCTGACAGTCAGGAGTGGAAGCTCCATGATGGCAGGGAAAAGAATAGCATGAACAGACACTGGATATCACCTCTTCCACAGAAGTTAGAAAACAGCAGCAAAAGACTGGGCTAAACTCTGGCAAGTGGAAGCACACCTGCCCCAACGACCAACTACCAAATTTTCATCAGCCCTGGATCAAGCATTCAAAACATTTTAGTTTATAGGTGACATCTGACTCAAATTACCACACTCTATGAAATAAATCAAATTTCATTTTGATTACAATAATCTCACATGAGTGAGAAAAATGACATTTTAAAAATACCTTTCACATATTTTAAAATTTTACTTCTGTGGGATATTGCTACTGTACTAAAATTTTCACAATACCTTAAAAGCATATCTATTTTATTTTTAATCATACAAAGTGTCTAAACCTCATCATGAAGGTAATGTCAGTGTCTATCCTATAATCCTACATAGTGACCAAAATTATAATAGGATTCCTCAACAGTTCATCTCTAGTCAATAATCCTTAGCAATATCCAAAATTGTTTCAGGTTACTTTAATAGATCCCATTCTTTTAAAAATCCTACAAAGTAGCTTTTTATATGCTAACTCACGTGTTCTAATTCCTCTCTTTTATATAGTTATATCAAAAAAGAATATCAAAAAGAGCTTAAATCAAAATAGACCCATGGAAACATGACCTGTCTTTATCCATCATTTAAAAAAAAATTCATATGTGCTGCTCTTGATAGTTTTTATTGTGTATTGTTAAATGTGTACTATATTCAAATATTATAGATTGTGACTAAAAGATACTGTATTCTAAATAGAATACACTTTTTGTTTATGATTGGTTTTAAATTTTTACAATGGTACCTCCTGTGGCTTTATATAAACACTTTTGTTTTTAGTTTTTAAAAAATATTTAAGGTTTAATTATTAATCACAAGATAGTTTTTTCATTATGGTTTTGAAGCTCCATTTTCATTCTGTAGTTTGTATTGTTTCTTTATGAGAAAGTAAATGCAAATAAAATAAAAATTCACATAGAGAAAATTTCCAATTCAAGCTGTCTAATAAAGATGAATAGAGCTCCACACTGAAGCCAAGCACCCTGGCAAAGAGCTTCCAAAGAATCAAAGCACTGGAGGGGAAGGGATTGTGCTTTTAAGTGTCACCCTAGGGGTGGTTTATGGCATACTGACACATGTGAAAAGCAAAATTCTGAGCAATGTCTAGGGCCACTGAGAAGTAAAGAAAGTGCTACAGTGAGCTGATGCTAACCTTTTACATAATATTTACTACCAATATGTTGTCACTATCAATATATGTGACTTTCAAACTATATACATATATATATATATGCATAACATATTTATGCAAGTTTCATTTTCATTTTATCTAACTTTTACCCCCATTATGAATACCTACTTACACATGAAAACTCTAAATGTTAAATAGTGTTGAAGCATAGTGCTGTATGTAGTTCTTTAACACTCTAAACAAGATTAGAGGAGCGTATCTCCACTGAGCTTGGCGTTATAATGTGTGAGAAACTGCCGCTTCCTCTTAATTCACTTCTGAAATTGATACTATCTCTGTTATTCAAGACAATATTATTTTCATGCAGGGACAGAAAGAGAAGGCAAGCAAGAGAAAGAGAGAGGAAGTGGGAGGGAGGAAGAGAAAGAGAGAGAGATAGGGAGAGGCAGAGAAGAAGCATATCAGGACCTCCAGCTGATGCACACAATCTCCAGATGCCCCTCTATGAAGGTGAATTATATTCACTGCTAAGGTATGGATGAGATGTCTACTACTGAGGGAAAGTTGTTTAATTCTAGTTACTCTAGATGTAAGAGTCTAAGAAATATTTAGGCATATACTTAGGAAGTAGAAATAATTAGTTAAACCATACATTAATATTCTCCAGAAAATAAGTCCATATATTCAGGAATCTTAAGGTGATATACTTTTAGTTTTTATATTTTCAATTCAACTAATGCAACTTTGTGTAATACAATAGTATGTATTAATTAACATAAGAAATTCATTCTTAAGGTTTTGAGCATCAGTTTATTCTTTTATTATTTTTCATTTGTAAAAGTGTTCTTAGAAGCGAATATACTTGTGATCATTGACTTTGACCTAAAATATATAATACCAATTACATTGTAACTATGAAAACACTCATTTTCTGCCAACAAAATGAGATAACTCACAGAAAGACCTAAACAGAAAGGTGTTAGTGATTATAACATGTAATGTATGGTGCTCATCCTATAATTTTTTTAATTATCTATGAATCTAATATGAAATAAGCTTTTAAACTTCTCTTTATTTCCTCAGAATTTTCAAAACAATTTTTTAATCCTAATTTTTCTATACTTCAAAAAAAATCTTAGGGAAATACATAGTATTCAACAATCAAATAATGCAGTTTTAGTTATAAAGTTCTTTCCATATGGGGGCTTAGGGACAAAGACGTGCTCAGCAAGTAGAGCATTTGCTGTGTAAGCACGCAGGCCTGAGAGTGCCTGAATTCTATCCCCAGCATCCACCTAGAAATAGATAGCAAAATCACCGAGACATGCTGGTCAGCCAGTTTGGTTAAAAAGCAGAGCTTCTGATTCAGTGATAGATCCCACCTCAAAGTAACATAGAAGAGCAGCAGAGGAAGTCAGCCTGACATTCTGCTCAGGCATCTGCAATCATGTGCCAGGGCCATGGACACGCCTCTGAACACACATATGAATCCACCACACATCCTACAAACAGACATGCAAAAGAGGGTGGGGCATTAATATAATAGCTGAAGCTAAAATTTAAGTTATGTTGTTTGATAATAGAGAGCATATGTTATTTTGGACACATTACAAAAAATGTTACATTGTATTTCAGTCATATAATGATACATAATTTAACAATCTGGTATCTTTCTGGAAATCACAATTATACATTTCCCTTTATAACAGTGATTCTCCAAAGACTTCTGGAAAACCTACAGAAGGTAAAATCTCCTTCCCCCCCCCCCCCCCGAATTATTAACTAATACTCCCAAACAGAACCATTTGTGAATTTACCTAATGTTGATGGATTATTAGTTTTGTACTAATTATGAATTATATAATATCCAAAATTAATTTGATGTACACACAGCATTGAGGCAATGGAATGAACCAGTAATGTTCTATTAACCAGTATTTACACATGAATGAATTCATTTTGTGCATTATAAGCTTAGATAAAGTCTATCAATAATAAATCTCTAATAATACTAAACTAAAATCTGTTATATATAAGACTCTCAAAACAATTTAAAATAATTTTGAAAGACAAAAATTTGACTGGATGCATTAATAGGCAAGAAGACATATTTCCACCCAGTATCACCCAAGAGGGATTGTAATAAATTAATGGGAAATTTATATTGTTTTCATTCTGAGGCATTGGTCAATTTCCACAACATAACAACAAACTGTGACTTTCACATACAGTGGTAATTAGATGTGGTTCAGTAATGGGTTCTTGGAAATCAATCCAAAAAAATGGGAATGTACAATACATCAATTTGAGTCTTCCATATAGCATACCTTATAGTGTTTGTCCGATGATGAAGCCAAAATTGAGAATAGTGAAATAACTTATCCAATGTCACATTAGAAATGTTGCCATTGGGGATTCAGTACACATATTTTCTTGTCATTATTCCCTAAAAAATAAACTAGAACAAATATTTACATATCATTTATATTGTCTTAGGAATGTTAGACATGAGTCTGGTTCCAAGAATGATTACATAATCCAAACTATATTGGGAAAGGCAGTGTTTACTGCTGCAGAAGGGTGTGTAGACATAAAAAGTCCAGACAGACCAGCATGCACAGCCAAATTCCTGCTGTTTCACCTTCCTTCCTTCCTTCTTTCATTTGAGGTAGCCCAATTCTGGCCAGACTGACTTGGAATACACTGTGTATCAACAGGCTGTCTTTGAACTCACTGATATCCTCCTGCATCTTCCTCCCAAGAGCAGGACTAAGGGCATTTGCCAACACACCTGGTCCAGCTTGGTTTTTATTCCCTAATGTGAGGGTCACTCTGTGTCTCACTCTGCTTAGTCAGAGCTTGACTTTACACTTTTACCTGATTGGCTAAAATAGTTCAAAAATATACTTTCTAGTGGAAAATTTAAGTTTTTAAAGATTTATGAGTTTTTCACCAAATGCAGAAATAGAAGCTTGGATGTCAAGGATTGTTGACTCTTCTGGTCTCAAGATGGCTGATGCTTTTGGTCTCAAGGAAGATTGACTCAGGAAAGCGGGGCTTACCACAGAATGTTATCCCTCCAGAATTGAGTTTTGTACCTTTATTGCCCTTTGACAGAAAAGACATAATCTCTTGCTTACTCACTCTCTCATTTCTTACAGGTATTATAAGCAATTTGTAGATAATTTTCAGGGGCTAGGACAATGTCTCAGTGTGTAAGTAAGCTGGAAGCAGGAGCATCTGAGTTTTATCCCCAGCTCCCATGTAAAGAGTGGGGTATGGTCTTGTTTGCCTGAGGAAGGTGGACTGGAGACAGGAGGATGTCTGGGACTGACTGCTTCACCCATAAACCAGCAAGCTCCAGGTCAGGTGAGATACTCCTGTGGAAGAGTGATTCAGGAGAACACCACACTTCTCCCTTTGGCCTCCAGATGCATGCACATAGGTCATCCACATCTGGACATACATGTTCATGTCATAGTTCACACACACACACCACATACTATACATGTACAGCAACAAAATTAAAAAAAAACATAGAGAACATGCATAGCTATTTTTTTATTATATTATTTATTTTATTTCATTTTATTTTTGGTTTTTTGAGGTAGGGTCTTGTTTTAGCCCAGGCTGATCTGGAATTCACTACTTAGTCTCCGGTGGCCTCAAACTCATAGGGATCCTTTTACCTCTGAACACGCCCCTGCACCCCCATTGCTGGGATTTGAGTTGTGCATCACCATGCCTGGCCTTCTTTAACGTTTTCATTGATGATTTTCATACATCTACATGATGAATGGATCATTATTTTGCAAATAATATACCATTTTCTAGAATAGACCTGGACTCATGTAAATTTTGGCATCTGCCAAGGAATCCATCCTAATCCAGTGGATATAATATGCCCCACCACACACTGTAGATATTGAGTGGCAGCTGTTAATATTTAGGTTTTTTCTATCTATCTATCTACCTATCTATCATCATTTAATAACCTTTTACTATTTCTCTGTATAAATTAAGTCTATTAAAATACTTTTCACTGCCACAACCTATTGATTACTTGCTGTCAATTTATATATTGCAGATTAAGATAACAAAGGTACAAAAACACATGTTTCAGAAAACAGCTTTGAATGGAATTAGTTTTATTCATCTTGACTAATGAAGCGGAACATTCTTTAGAGAGAAGCCCAATGACACCTCTAGGAGGCTAGAGACAGTAAACAAAGCAACAGGAGCCAGACTTCATATAGTGTACTTGTCATGGTTTGATCCAGGTGTCCCCCACAAACAAAGAAATGTGTTCTGATAGATCGATCCTCAGCTGATGGCAATTCAGGAATTAGAACCTCACTAGAGCTATGTTGTTGGGGCGGGCTTATGGGGTTATAAGCCAGCTTCCCCTTGTCAGAGTTTGGCACACCTTCCTGCCGCTGTTTGTGTGCTGTGGCGGAGGTGATGTCCACCCCTCTGCTCATGCCATCGTTTTCCCTGCCAGGATGGAGTCTCCCCTTGAGTCTGTAAGCCAAATAAACCCATTCCTCCACAAGCCACTTTTGTTTGGGTTCTTCCTGTGCAGCAACTAGAAAGCTGACTGCAACAGTACTCTACAGCTATTTTCTGTGTAGCTCCATGTCTGTGGTCTTTTTCTTCTGGCTTCTGTATCTACTGTCTTTACTATCTACCTGCAATAAACAAGACAATCTCTCCTGTATTGTTACCATTTCATTTTCTTGATAAGCTTATCAAACAGCAGGAAAGAGCATGTGGCTTTTCCTTGACTGCTGAAGGTGTTCTCCATTTCTGTGTGTTTCAGCTTTCTCGACATATTATTGACATATCCTTTGCTTGTACATGTCCATAGCAAGATTCACAAACAGGACAGCTTCATGATCTGAAGTGTGCTTTGCTTTCAAAAACTTCTTTGTGTTTGACAAAAGATGATTTGAAAAAAAGAACAAACATTTGAAACAGAATGGAAGGTACAGAAAAGGACATAAGGCTCCTAGTACAAATTACACACACACAAACACACACACAACAAATGGAAAAGGAAAACAAAACAACAATGGAAAAGGAAACAGAAAATACATTTAGATGGACAGTAATGAATTCTGAAAGAATATCTGGGTTTGTACATTGTATCACAAATATTGCCTCATTTTACAATGCTGTTTAAAAATATGATTTAAGGAAATAAAATTATTTCAGTTGGTATCTTGATATAATTATTATCAGACAGGATTTTTATGGAAAACCATGAAATGTTCTGTATATGATTATAATTTTGAAAAGTCCACATATTTAATAAAACAAGAATAAATACTTTTAACAATTCATATATTTTTGTTATAAGATAAATTTTAAAGACTGGCATGACAGATATTATTGTAAACCATTTTTGACCATTCTCTTTTCAAGTTATTAGAAACTTTAAAAATGGTTTCCAGGAAAATCAAGATAGATGAATCAAGATAGACTCTATGCTGATCAAAACTTGCTACATGGAAATATGAGGCCTTAAATTATTCACATTTCCCATTTAAAAGAGTCTTTTCTTCTGGTGCTGCAGGCATACATTTTGAAATGCAGAAATGCCTAAAGAAGGGTAGAACAAAGTAGGTATAAACTACAATTCAAAGCAGATTAAAAAACTCATTGTAATACTTGGGGCTACTATGTATTTTTAATGCCACAGTTAAGATTTCACACAGAATTCTGACCTTTGTATAATCATAAACTTTATGGAAGTTATTACCATGAAAAATGCCTTGTGACATCTCCCAAAGCAATTTTAAACATTTATTTATGTTCTATATATATAATATTTTATTGATTTCATTTATTATTTTTATTATTCTTAGAAGGCATACTTTTCTGTTTT
Organism: Zapus hudsonius; assembly: GCA_004024765.1. Classification (NCBI taxonomy): domain Eukaryota; kingdom Metazoa; phylum Chordata; class Mammalia; order Rodentia; family Dipodidae; genus Zapus; species Zapus hudsonius. The sequence continues at coordinate 9,845 of PVHP010013590.1, forward strand.
CAAACATCATTTAGAATAGCTCATAATAACATATGCTTGTACTTTTATATGGTAAAGCTTGTAAGTTGGATATCTAACAAGTATAGAAAACATAATAAACACTAGCACTCAAAATCAAGATTTATGATTGCTTGACTTACAGAGTTTTGCCTTTACGATGGGGCAGAAGCAGTAAGCATTGGGTGGAACCTATACTTCACACATTCAACTTTGATCTTTTCCTAGACTGGCAATGTGTAGCAAGAAGTTATCTTGTGAGGCTGGCCAACAGCAGCAAGTAGTGATTCCTAGTCAACCCCGAAATATCAAAGTCGAACAAACCAATGCTCTATACTGTTCTATATCACCAGCAATTGTTGATATAGATATTTCACAAATTATTCACCATATGTAATACTTTATTAAAAATGGTCTCTATACTAGAGGACTTTTTCCAATGCTTGACTACAGATTTCTTGTAAGACATTCAACTTACTGTGGGTTCATTAGGGCACTATGTTGGATGCTTTTTAAAAAAATTAAAAATTATTGATAGAGCGAGAGCGAGAGCGAGAGCGAGTGAGAGAGAGAGAGAGAGAGAGAGAGAGAGAGAGAGAGAGAGAGAGAGAGAGAGAGCAGGAAAGCATATGGGTACTCCAGGGCCTCTTGCCACTGTAAACAACCTCCAGATGCATGTGCCACTTCATGCACCTGACCTTCCATGGGCACTGGGGAATCAAACCCAGGCCATCAGATTTTTAAGCAAGCACCTTTGACCACTGAGTCATCTCTGTAGCCCTCTTGGCTATTTTTAATGGAATAAATTCATTTGAGGTGATGCTCCAGCGTTCTCACTGATGGATGCGGCAAGCTTCTTAGGCACGTTAAGATTCTTTGACAAGAATTTGAGAGATAACCTCTAATGGACAAGAACCTCTGTACCATTTCACATGAGCATATCTCTGTCTACCTATCTAATATGGAAAATGGCAGGTTTATGGTATTGCAATAAAGCATATAAATATTTTATTTTTATATACAAATAGTGAAGAACTATCTTGAAAATATATTTTACTGTGATCAAGAAAGTATTAGAAAATAACCTGCAATGCTTTAAAGCATTTTTAAAAAAAGAAAAAAACATATGTTTATATATGCATTTTTTATATCTTTGAACCTAAGTAAGGTAGAAAGAATTATTAATTCATTTAGAGTGTATATTAAATTCATGACATAGCCACACAGCTACTGTACTCTGGCAAGGTTGTTTTCCACACACAAATCATTAAAATGATAGAAAATATCCCAAAATAAATGGAATCATAATGAATATGTAAACCAAAAGAATTAGTTTTCTTCAGTGACATTGGCTCTGAGGTAGATTGAGAAAGTTTCCGGATCATTTATGTCACTGGGATTTAAGAAACTACATAAAGTATGATTGAAAAACTTCTACCTAGATCTGCTGTCAATACAAGCAACTGGGAAACTCTCCAGTTTCACTGAAATGATTTAGATATTCAGATATGGAGAGAGAAGAAAATATAACAGGTAACTTCTCAAACCTGTTGTGATGGTTAGGTTTTGATGTCAACTTGATCTTTTTAATTATCTTGGGTAGGTCTCTCAGGATGTTTATAGGAAGGCAGCCTCTCAGTAGGGGGCAGGATGTAAAGAATTTTAAAGAAGCTAGAACTAAAGATCCTTTCCTATGTGGGCAGTGCAGGAAGGAAATTCCAGAGATTCAGGAAGCCTTTAAGTCTGGGGAAGGGTTGCAAGACCCCACCCTAAGGCTATATAAAGGGGAAGAGATTCTCTCCTTGCATTCCTGCCTGTTTGCTGTTCTGTGTGTATGGTGTTGGTGATGGGCTTCTCTCTCTGCTTGGACTAAAAAGGGAGCAGCCTCATTTGCATTCTGGAACTTCTCCTGTATCTATAGCTACAGATAAATCCTTTCCTCCCATAAGCTGTGCCTGGTTTGAAGATTCATCCCAGCGATGTGTGGCTGACCAGAACACCTGCATTTTCTACTTTGGAATGAGAATTACATAAAATGGTTGCTTTGTTCTGAAAACCATGATAGAAAGCTACATAAAAAAGCCAAAATTCCCCAAACTGGGGATTCATGCCAGGGTCTCAGTGAGTTTCAATATTTTTTTGTTTGTTTGTTTTCTTCCTTCTTAGTCTAAATTCCAAACACTTGTTTATTTGAATTTCTTTCCCAAGCCACTACTAATCAATAGTTATTTTATACTCATAGGTACTCACAAGTTATAATATCTTAAATAATTTCCATGCATAGAAATTTACTAATATATTCCCAAGGAGAAATATTTTATAATATACCTTAACAGGGCCTGCTGGTACAAACCTGGAATCTCAGTTACTCATGAAGCTGAGTCTTGGGGATTACAAATTCCAGTGTTACCTGGGATATAAAATGAATTAAAAGTCAACATGAGCAACCTGGTAAGACCCTCTCCCCAAATGAAAAGTAAAAAACAGGGCTGGGATATCGGTGAGTGGTAGAGTTATTGCCTAGAATGTAAAAGCCTTGGATTCATTCACATGCAGTTACCATTCGCTGTAATCTGTGTCACAATTGGGAAGGAGAATTCAGGACTATTCCAGGAACAAATTAGTTAAATGAAAATCTCTTTTAATTCAAAAGCAAACTTTAGCACTATCTTTAGTCTTCTTGTATATTTTGAAAGTGTAGTATTTTAGAAATTGTGCACTTGAATACATTTTTGACGTTTTTCACTCAATGAGTGCATGCATGTGTATATGACGTGTATGTATGTTATGTGTATGGTGTGTGTATATGCATGTGTGTGGATGATGGTGATATGGGCACACACGTGCCACACAGTTCTCTTGTGGAGGTCGGAGAAGCATCCTTTTCTTCACAGTGTTTTCCAAAGGACCTCTCTTCTTGTTCCCACAAGAAGGCTGGACTAGCTGCCCACTGCCTTCAGGAGTCTCCTGAATCCACTTACCATTGCTGGCATTATACTGTGTGCCAGGCTGCCTCTGGTTTATGCGCGTGCTAGGGATCGAAACAAAACTGTGCCACAAGAAACTTTAATCACTGAGCTTTCTCTCTCCAGCACAGCATTTGACACATTTCATAACCTGAACCACAGCAATGGAATTCAGTGCATAAGTCTGTATTTCATACTCTTGTCATATCCCAAGCTCTCTGTTACACTGCTCATTCCCAGCATCTACGCCTGTACCTACCGTTACTCTTCTACGTTAAATTTTATTCATGATTTTTGTCACTGCATGCAAGAGGAAATATGAAACTTTTCTGTACTTATATGCCTTATTTCAAATAACTCTCCTCTCATTCCATCAATTTTGCAGAAACTGATATATTTTCCTCATATCTTAATATTTATTATTGCATCATGTGTATAATATCACATTTTCTTTTCTCTATTGTTTTTATAAAAGTATTCACTAAATTTTATGTATAATACTTAAAGAAAGAACCTGAACTTTGTGGTGTTACAGTAAAGACTTATTTTATCTTTTTTTTTTTTTTTTTTTTTGATGAAGGGTATCACTCTAGCCTAGGCTGACCTGGCACTCTAGTGACAGGCTGACCATGAACTCATTGTGATTCTCCTAACTGTGCCTCCCTGGAGTTGGGATTCAAGGTGTATGCCACCGTAACTTTCTAATTTAAATGTTTTGATCTAATGTATTCCACATAACCCTCCTTTATCTCTCTCAGTCCCATCTTGCATGTCCCATGGGAATTTCCATCTGTCAGCCTCATGCTTAACACGAATGCACAAATAAGGCAGAGGCCACAGGATCTAAACACTTCCCCAAAGCGCCCAGTGCTGGCTTTGTAAATCAGAAATCACATTGTTACACAATAATTTGGGGTGGTTAATCTAGACCATAGCTTCTGTCATTCAATTCCATTTAATAATTCCTCTGCATTTGAATATGACAGTGTGGCAGCTGAAAACTGATATTCTTTTCTTCCCCAAGTCATAAAACTCCCTGTTCTTTCCTTCCTGTAGGCTCTCTTCATACCAATTTTTTTTTATTTTTATTTGTTTTTTCCCAAAAACGCTGTTTTCCTTTATGTTTAGTTATTATTTATTTAGTTATTATGTTTAGTCTTATTTCCCCATGAATGTACCAAGTTACTATTGAATGATCTAGGCTTTAGTATCTATCTTCTGAAAGGAGAAAAAAAAAAGAGAAAAATTTGGCATGAAAAAGTTAGATTCTCTGGATAGCTGTCTTCCTGGCAAGAGATGTGCCACCCCAGACCTACCATGGAGGATCCACATGGAACCCTGCAGGCAGTGATGGGATAAGCAAGAGACCTATTACAGGCAATTGGTCAACCCAGGATGAACCAGCGAAACAGACACCAACGGTTTTAAACACAAACTCAAGCAGAAGAGAGAAATAGGGGAACTGGAGATATCAACACATTATTCCCTTATTAAGTGTATATAATTATGGATAATAAAAAATTAAATTAAAAAAATTAGATCCTCAATCACGGAGGAGTTAGTTCCCCACGCTAAAGAGGGAATAGATTGCCGCAATGAGGAAGAGATGCAATAATGCCCACTAATCTCTCTGTACTCCTCCACGATCAAAAGCAGTGATCACCAACCCAAACACAGATCCCTCTAGTGCTTCAAGATCAAATGCATATCTGCTGGATGTCAGGGCAGGTATCGAGTGATTGGTGGGCAAGAGATTATATCCTGCAAAATTAATAATTCTTCAAACTTTCCTCTGGAAGTTAAAAACCATCCAGACCCTCCTGCACTTCATATCTATCTATCTATCTATCTATCTATCTATCTATCTATCTATCTATCTATCTATCTATCTATCTATCTATCTATCTAATCTACCAGTATAATTGCTGTCTTGGCGGTATGAATAATTGCTGTTTTTTTTCTACTTGGCTATCTTTCCCAAGTCGTCCTCCTTGTTCTTACTAAATTGAGAGCATTTATTGCTTGCAGCATGAGGAACAGAAGAGGCTCATATTGTTAGGAAATAATTTGCACTTTGGAATCATCACAAGAGCAGCTTAGTTTTCTTCCCTGAAGGGCGAAGGCAGGTTGAAAGCCTGTCTCTGCTCAGGGCTGTTCTTTAATTAATATCTGTGTAGGTAATCTTGGAATCTTCCTCTAAGAAGCTTACCAGAAACCTGGTTTATCATTTCATATAGCTGTCCCAGGCTTAGGTAGATACTTTTTGAGATAGAGTATCAGGGACTTTAAGTTAACTATCATTTTATCCATTCACGATTAGATCATCACTATCCCTTCATAGGGATTTGTTTGCTGCTGACTTTTTTTCAAAGTCCTAAAGATACACCTGTCTTCTGGCATTGTGGAGCTTACACTTTGCTCCGTCTCCAGTGTGGTACCTTTGCTCTAGGCTACAGCTCCTGTAAACTTAACATATTAGTTTTGGAAAATCATTTAAGTAAAGTGTTTCTTATAGGCGAGTACACTGAAGTTTAAATAGCATGCTCAGGGGGCTTGAAATTGATCTACATTTAACAAAAAAAGAAATAGTATCGTGGCTCCCAATTCAAAAGTATAATTTTAGTGCGCTATGAAGGATAATGTATCACAATATGTTTCCTCATTTACAATTCCTGCAGTACTTTTTCCCCAAATAGATTATAATATTATATAAACAAATAAAATGTTACAAACTTGGAACAATTTTATATCACTTCGGTATTATTTTGCTCATAGTATTACTATGTTATCACACTTACTCTGTAAACACAATAACAGCATAGTTTGTTTATACACAATGAAAAAAGTTTTAAATTTTTTTCTTGTTTGCTTGTTTGTTCATTTGTTATTTAGGGGCAAGGCATTTAAGGTGGAACTTGTTTGTGAGTTACTATGACTTAAAATAGTTGGTTTGTGCACTATATATATATATATATATATATATATATATATATATATATATATATATATATACAAACATTTCAAAAGAACTGATCCCAACATCCAAATGTTGAATATATTCATGAATGTTTTTGTGGTAACTTTTCAAAGTTGGACAAAAATAAACCTTAGTGTAAGATAAGTGATGTAATGTATATCTGAAATGGGATTGTGAAGATGAAAGAAATACCATGAAAGGGAGAGATCTAAAATTAGGATAAAAATAAAATCAAAAACTAACTGAATGTAGCAAAGAGCAAGCAGACACACAAAGTACTCTAATAGTTAATTTTATTACAAGCCCATCAGTCATAATTTCATTTTATGTGATTACTTTTCAGTTTTGAGATAACTAATTCAGCCTATCATATGCTTATGTTTGGCAAACTTTCCCCAAAGACATGTATAAGATATAACTAGTACCATAGCAAAATGTAATTGTGTGTTTTAGAAAGTCATGATTTTCACAACAGCCTATAATGTAGACCTCTAAAGCTTTCCTTATTAGAGTAGTGGTATGTTCACACAGAACACTCTATCATGCTGAAATGCCACCAAAAATAGTAATTGCTTTTTTTCTCAAGGATCAATTTCTTTCCATCGTTCAGCCTGATATGCAATCATTCAATCAGTCTTTGAGTCATGGTCCTTTAACCAACTCCTTTCTCTTCCTCCTGGGCTCAGTAGTAAATTCAGCAGAATTTACTAAAATTTTCTAAGTTCTGACATAGTTTCCCGTTATTTATTTTCTTTGACATTCCTCATATAAAATTAATATAAATACATTCAGCTTTCATTACAATTTTCGAACCAACATTTTTCCTGTATTTTGGTGGATGTGGATGAGCACTGAGAATGACTGAGTCCAGATATGTATCAGAGTAAAAATAATATAGTGTTTATGATGACATACTAATGATTTTTACACTTATGAAACAGAGTTAGTCAGGACTGTGCCCAAAGAGAGAAAGAAAAGGATCTAATACTTGCTGCCTTATCTCAGCCTCCTATAGTGTCTGATCTAGTCTTATCCAATCAGCTCACCCCATCTGGGTGTGCTGACCCCTTCCAGAGCCCAGACCAATCTGCTCTCTCTCTGGCTCATCCGTGTCTGAGGTAAAGCTAACAAAAATGTAATTATAAATAGATACTAGGTGGGTAGGACTCTTTTTTAGCTATTCATCTCTCCTGAACTTCTAGGTCCCTGCTCTGATAATCTTCCTAAGCCTCAGCCCCTTTACCCCTCCTGTCTTCTACATGGCAAAAACCCTTTGTATTTTCCTCTTTCTTTCTCTTAATCTAATAAAGTCTCTCTAAGCCTTACCCTCTGGTCTATGGATTTATTCTTTGAATTCATAACAAAAGAATCCAGGTACTCTAAAATTGTTAGTGTTTTGGCATATTGATGTATTGACAAGAAACCTCAACACTCCCATTATATATATTTTCTCAAAAACAAAGTATTTTCTTTACTCACGGAAAATGTGTATAAGTTAATGTACGATCAGAGTGGTCCTGAAAATGCAAGCGTGACATTAGAATTTATGTATCCACCGGGAAATTTTCTGAAGCAAGTTCTTTCAAAATGTCACTAAATTCATTCAAAATTTCTCCAGCATTTTCAGCATTGAGCAGTTGTCCTGCATTTATTCTTGCCTCAGACACCACATAACCTAGAACTTTGATGCTCCTTCCTTGCTCTGTGCTATGAGGTGTGATTTGCTGCCCCAGACCTGAGTGTGGGAATGGAGCTCTCATACACATGTGCAGTCTGTTTATTATTACAACAATTTAAGGGATTCAAATATATTTTAATGGTAAAACATTGACCACAAATGTTCATCTGTATTTACTGACTTTATTTTTATATTTCAAATGTTTTCCCTCAGTGACTTTATCTTCCTCTTGCAAATGAGGAAAAGATTTGAAAATGCTGCATTTTTATTAAAAAAGGTGAAGTTGTCATAAAAATGATAAATTTTATTCCTGAGTTCTCTCTGAAAAAATATTTACACGTCTTCTTGATATTTTAAATTGCATAACTATGATTGCTAGAGAGAATGAGCTTAAATCTGATTTCTACTTATTTCATTTTTCTCATATGCCTAAATAATGTTTTTAAATGTATTCCAGCTTATACAATGAACAGTGACAAAAATCATCTCATTAGATTTTTGTAATAAACCTCTCATAACCTTAGGATGATATGGTAAATGCAAAAAAAAGAAAAAATATGTTATGAGGCTAAGTAACCTTGTGAAAGACAATGTGAATTGAAATATTTTTAACTGCAAGGAACTACCCCAATTTAAACATGGAAATAAGGAAGAACTGCTTTAACTTACATAAACTAGAAGAAAAAATCTTCAAAATCTAAATAAATTCAGTGGTTCTTATTAATTTACCTCCATCAAATTTCCTCTCCTTTTTTTTCAAATATTTTATTTATTCATTTTTAAGCAGAGAGATACAGAGAGAGAGAGAGAGAGACAGACAGACAGACAGACAGACAGACAGACAGACAGAGACAACCAGGGCCAGCACCTTGTGGGTCTGGCTTATGTGGGTCCTGGGGAATTGAACCCAGGGCCTTAGGCACCGGAGGCAAGTGCCTTAACTGCTGAGCCATCTCACCAGCCAAATTTCCTCTCCTTTTGTCACCATGTTTTATCATGCAGCATTGTGTTGGCATGAAATAACTGTAGAATATACTGACATTGGATTTCTTTGAGAGGATTTCTGGCAGGTATAATACTCATTCTATGGCTAATTTTGTATTAGACACTGATTTCCCAGAAGTGGAAATCAACATTACTTCACTGTCATATCCAGATTTAGTTCCATGTTCATTTCCAATCTATTCTACTGTGACAGAGGCAAATTACCAGCAAGAACTGATGATTTTTATTAAATATCAAATTTAATAAAAATATTATAGGACTTTATCTTTAGGGATAGCTTTTGCATGGGAGAACCATCCAGCAAGATCTGGACTCTTCTCCCAGGCTCCATATGGGAAAAAAAAATGCACAAACTCCTATTGGAACTGGTAGAACATTTAGGATGGTCGACTTCATAGAAGGAATTCAAGTCATTGGGAGAATTCTCAAAGAGGAGCTGTGGGATCAAGTCCCCTTTACCCGTTGATTGGTTTTACTTCCCTGTGGGATGATCATGATCCCTTTGACATTGCATAGGTTTGACTTCCATGTATTAAGGAAGCAATTTTGATTTGGCCTCAGCTCCCACCCCATCCCCATGGAGCATAAGACCATGGCCTAAAGCTTACAACGCTGATTCAAAACAAAGCTTTTCTTTGGTAAGTTACACAGGTATTTATTTAGAAATCTTACTAAAAGTTAAAACTTTATCTCCTGTCTTCATGTCATTGTTATGTTAAGTGAAGTAAGCAAATATTTAGACAACGTCTTCACATGTTGTAGAAGATCAATTCATTCAAGCAGGGACTTTTTCCGTTTTATTCCTCAGGGTAGCACAACATAGAGTTGCTCTTTAAAACATAGTAGATATTTGAAACCTATTTATATACTCAGTAAATTATTGGTCAGTGAAGTTCAAGTAATTAGTTTTGTAGGAAAATCAGTGTTTTATTAAGGTTTAGTGGGGAATGGAGAAAGCCAACTCTTGAAGACCAGAATTTACCGCTGTCGTCGTCGTTGTCTTCTTCTTCTTCTTCTTCTTCTTCTTCTTCTTCTTCTTCTTCTTCTTCTTCTTCTTCTTCTTCTTCTTCTTCTTCTTCTTCTCCTCCTCCTCCTCCTCCTCCTCCTCCTCCTCCTCCTCCTTCTTCTTCCTCTCTCTCTCTCTTACTGTCTCTCATGGTCACTCCCAGATGCTCAGGTACTCACAATCCAGCAGACCTTGATATTCCCCATTGCACTGGCTCACCAACCAAGCTAACTCTTTCCCTCAACGCTTGTCACACTCACCTCACCTTCAGGAATCAAGTGAAGTCATAGTTTCCCCTGTGGTTTGACAATCATCGCCCTGCAGTGAATGGAATACTGCCTTCAGGTGTCCTAGGTCTACCACGTAAATTCAATTTGCTACTTGTGTTGAGTTGTTCTGTATGTGTAAGGTAAGAAAAATATTATGATCATAATTTTAGTCCTCAAAACACAAATAATGCAGGCACACCTAATTTTATGTCTTTGATAATGTGTTGGCTCTCGCTTCATTGTTGAGAGTTGCCTGATTTCTAAAGCTTTAAAATGAGGTTTTAATATTTTCTCCTTCTCTACATAAGATAAAAAGAAAACCACTCACTAATACCTTCTCTATCATGGATCCCGAATTAGTAAGTATTCTTTAATATTATGGGATCTTCTTTGAGGATAGTTTTTGCATAATATATACATCTATACATCTATATATGTATATATGTATAGATGTATAGATGTATAGATGTATAGATGTATAGATGTATATATACATATATATAGAGAGAGCAAGAACATTTTAAAGCAAACTATTAGAAAAAATGATCTATTTGGACCTATTTTGCAGTCTATTAGAATATATTAAGAGATTAAATTATATTTAAATTCATTTCATGGAAAATATTCTATTTTATTATTATTTTTATTTTTTGATTTTTTTTTTGAGGTGCAGAGGTAGGAGGATTGCCATAAGTTCAAGGACACCCTGAGACAGCATAGTGAATTTCAGGTCAGCCTGGGCTAGAGCTGTTCCCTACCTTGAAAAATAAAATGAAACAAAAAATAATAATAAGCCACACACACACACACACACCAAAATCAACCCTTTCCTCTAACTTGCTGCTTTTGGTCAGGTGCTTTGTGCCAGCAATGCAAATCTAATTGCAACACATGATTAGTTACGTTCAAATAGAAATGAAAATAATGAAAGTTTATGTTCCAAGCTAGAGCAGAGGTAGAGACAGATGCTATAGTGTTAGTCAAGAGGAATTGTGCTGCAGAAATCCTTCTGCACATGACGGAGAATGCTTCAAGCTTGCAAAGTTACACCTGCCTCATATGGCTTTGTAGGCTAATAACAATAGCTAAACTTTGTAGAGACACATGCAATAAAGGATGCGGTATGATTAACAATTTAAAGCATTGCTCATAGTCTACACTTGACCTTAATTATTAGTATTAGCATCACCATTATTATAATTATGTAACACATATTTAAGTGGTGAAAATAAAATATTCTTAATGTGATAATTATCACATTTTTAAAAACTAGAATTAGATACTTTTTTAAGGGGAATGCCGTTGTATTTTGTTGTTGTTTTGAGGCAGGATCTCAAGCAAGCTGGGGCTGGCAGCAAATACACTGTGTAGCCCCAGTATGACCTTGAACTCAGAACAGTCCTATTAACTCAGCCTTCTGAGTGTTCCACCACACTTAATCTTGCATTTACAAAAGATCTTTGAGGAGCTAAAGAGAAGGCTCAGCAATTAAGGTGTTTGCCTATAACACCTAAGAATCTGGGTTTAATTACTCAATACAGAATGTGTACCTAAAGCCAGATGCACAAGGTGGCACATGCACCTGGAGTCTGTTTGCAGCAACCAGAGGCCCTGGAATGACAATTCTGTGTCTCTTTTATCTCTTTCTTCTTGCCAATAAATAAATAAAATATTTTTTGAAAGATATTTGAAATTATTTTGTTACTTGAGTAGCTCCTATTTATTTTTATATTTTTCTTATGAATGTTTTTCTTTTCTCCAAAGTGAGGGTGCAGGTCTGTCTAGTTCTAATTTCATGAGGAAATATGAGAACTTTTATGAAAATATGAGGTGCTCTTACTTCCCGATTCTTCCTTGAGTGTAAGCCTCACAACATCAAGAAAACTGTTCAACTGCATTTCACACAGCGAAATGTATTTGATCTGATCAATATTCCTAAAAAGGTGAAAAAGAGAATTCATTGTTCCATTTTATCTACTTAGAATTGGTTCTTGTTGAGACTAAATGATTTATCTGATGACCTAATTGGAGAGATGGAAGGACAGCAATTTGATCATAATATACAATGCTAGTATTTTCTTTTTCATTAGCTTTCTATTATCTTTAAAAACAAAACTCAGTTTTTTAACGAGAAGATTTTACTTATCTTTCCTTTGTTTTCCTATCTTTAAAATAGACAAAGATATGCTTTTTTCTTTCTTTTTTTTTTTGAACAAATTGGACTTTGCTGATAAAAGATACAGGGGGAAATTACTTTTTCTGTTGCGTATTGGGATGTTTATCTATTGTGTGGGAGTCCTTGTGATTGGAAAAAGCCTCCCAAAGGGTCTAGAGCAAGACATCTGAGCTGTACCTTCCTGTGTCAGAATTCTTGCATATTTGGTGATTTGCTAGTAAGTATAATAGAGCTCCAAGGAACTGTCACTTTAGCCAGTGATTATCATAGTGAAAGGGTATAAATACAGCTAAGTCATTGCCTTGGGGGAAAACTCCAAAGTTTTTATATGAAACTTCACAAGTCAAATTCCCAGACATCACCAAGGTCCAACATGATGCCCTCCACATAACAATATCAGGCCTACTAAGTCAAGATGTGGAGCAGAATACAGTTATTATGAAAGTGTGAAAAGCAAATATATGCAACAGCTGTTTCTTAGCAGTGGAATAATTCTGCCAGCCTCACTGTTCAACATCACCTTCAGAATTACCCTGATATTGTGAAGACAGCAAAAAATCAAGCTGCTCATATAGAGCATGCATCTGCACTTTAAGATGCTTTTCATGTCATATGCAATCCTCTAAAAATACAGTATGGTGCTTGTGTAAACGAAGGTCACAGGAATGAAGAGGGACACACACAAGTGTGTAACAAGGAGAATGGAGCTGGTTGCATGTGGTAGTAAGTACTTAACTGAACAGGGAGTGGAAGGAATGAAAGGCAATGGAAATTCTCTTTAAAAAATATTTGGAAAGCGCTAGGAAAAGGTCCCCATTTGATTTCCATCATCTTTGAAAATTCTTCGAGCAAAACTTTTACTGGGTACAGACACAAAATGAGTATTGGGAAATAGTGCATATGTTAGAATGAGAGGTGATTGTCTTTTTTATACAGATTAATAAAGCTTTAATGGTATACCATATTCTTATTGTACTGGTATTGCTAAATATTTTTAAATTAAATATAAATGAGTTCAGAAGGCCAAATGACAAATGATACAAATATTTGCATCCCATTGCAAAGGAACTGGGGCTCAATAGTCTACGAAAACCATCTGCTTGTTATCAAGCAGTAATAGACATTCCTAGAACATAATGAGAGAAACCTTACCTATTTTTTTAATGTTTCATAAAATTGTAGGTCATGCTTGGGGTTTGATCAGGGTGATCCCCATAAATTTTGTGTGTTCTGAATGTTTCATCCGTAGCTGATGGCAGTTTTCAAACCAGAACCTTATTGGAGGTGTGTTGTTGGTTGTGTACTTATAAGAGTTATAGCCAGCTTCCCCTTACCAGTGTTTGTCACACCATCCTGATACTGTTTGCAGTGTGGGGCAGAAGTGATGTCCAACCTTGCTCATGCTGTCATTCCCCTGATACCATGGAGCTTCCCTTCGGGTCTGTAAGTCAAGATAAACCCATTTCTCCCATCAGCTGCTGTTTGTCAGCTTCTTTCTACTACAGAGAGTGGGATGGGTTGTTGTTGATAGATCCCTGATTCTGTGGCTTAGGCCTTTTGGAACTGATTTGCAGGAGGAGGAATGTGGATGGATTTGAGATCTCAACCTAAGACATGCCTTGCAGTGCTGTGAGTACAGCTTGATGGACCATTCTGGTCCGAGTTGGAAAGACCTGAATACTGTAAGGTCTATGGACTGTGAAGTCTGGCTTATGAGAGTGAAAAGGAACTTTGTCAGGACTGATCAAGAAGCAGTTTGTATGAGGGGCTTGTTGGCTCTGCCTGCCTGTGTCCTGAGAACTTGTGCAGGGTTGCATTACAGACTGGTGTGAGCAGAAGGAGATGGCTCAGAAAGGAAATCTTTGTGCTGTAATAGCTGCCCTTTTGGATGCAATTGTTTCAGAAATTACAAACATGGAGATTTGGCCAGCAGATGTGCATTGGGGCAGCAGGAAGAATGCCAACTCTTTGAAGTAAGTTGCCTGAATGCTGAAGTTTTCCTGCTCTTCAAAGTAGGTTTTACCCCCGCCCCATGGGATTAACAAATTGGTAGCCCTCCTGGTCCTATAGAGTATAGCAAATACAGGAAAGATTTCATTTGAAATCTTTGGATTTCAAAATCCAAGTCATTGTGTTTACAACAATTTTTAATTAATATATTTATTATGAACAAGTTTATACATTGTATGAACAAATCTTGTGAAGGTACCTCCATTTCCTTCCTCTCTGTCCCCTACCCATTGGGGTCCATCCTCGGTGTGCATAATGGATCTGTCCATAGATAAGGGGGTTGTGAACTGCATCAGAGGTAGCCAGTTTATTTTTTCTTCCCCCTTTATGTGTTGTTGCTCAGGGGGACAATATCTCTTGATATATCCCCAGTTCCCTGATTTCCCTCCTTCCTGTCCCCAATCAGCTGGGTATCCTCCTCCATTGGCAAACTGGCTCAGTCCATGGGGCAGGGGGTTATGGATAGCCTAGGAGTCAACCTGGTTCCCTCCTGCCACCGAATTTTGTTTTTATTTTTTCATGCTTTTACTGAGATAATTCAAATTCATGGATCCCCTATTCTAAAGATATCATAACAAAATATTGCACACACTGCATTACATATTTTTGTTGCCTTAGTGATACTGATTTTGAAAATAAGTTCATTAAACTTTAGTTATATATTTTTATAACCCATGTCATATATGAATAAAGTTATTACTGGTTTCAATTGGATTTTAAAAATAGAGATATTTCTGTCTAGATGCATACAATTGTGTACAAGTCTTTTGTTGGTAACACCATTTTCCTCCTTCCTGCCCCCATTCCACTGGGGACCCTCCTCAGTGGGATTGCCAGAATGCTTCATGGGATGGAAGGCTATGAGTTGTGCAAAGAGCCAACAGGTTTTCTTTGGCGGGTGTTGGGCAATGCCTGTGGATATTCCCCCCACCATGGCTCTTACAATCAACTCTTCCCCCCTCAAAGTTCCCTGAGCCATGATGAGTGAGTTATAATTCTTCAGTGTTGAGGTCTTAAGAGTCTCTGGGTTTCTACTTTGGACTGCTTTGAGCATCCTCAGAGTCTGTCTCCATTACCCTTGTGCAGGTTGTCACCCTCGCTGTTGAAGCAGCACTCTTGCTCTCCTCACCACTTACTCTGGGTTGTCACCTGGGCCCTAGCTGATGTGTGAGGGGTGGTTCATCTCCTGCCTGGGAGTCAGCTATCATTTCAGGTCTTGTAGGTAGAATTGGTTGGTCCATGCTTCTCTTTGCCTTCTGATACATAAAAACAGATTCTCCAACAGAGGAGAGTGAGATCAGCATGGGTAAATGGCACAAGCATTGTTAATTTGGTCAGTTTATAATGGGTGCAGCCTGTCTTTCGCTTTCCCTTGCAGTCCAGATTCTTGGTCTCCATAAGAATTTGGCATTGATCCCAATTCTAGCTAGGGGTTCTTGGCCAATGAGTGGATCTGTTAGCCAATCAGAGATCACCCCCTTTTCTAATCTTGAGTTGGTTCAATCTGTCTTTACTATGCCCAATGCTATCTTTTGCAGTATGAATTTGTTCTGTGTCATTATTAATTATTTATTTTGTTATTTCATCTCAGTTAAGACCTTGAATTACTGGGATGTTTGAATATCATTGTGATTGATTTAAAAATATGGGGATTTTTAAAGTTAGACTGACTGCATTACATTTTACATCATATATGGTTATCAGTTTAAGGGGGCCAGGGTTATTATGGTGATTTAATTCAGGTTTTTCCCATAAATTTTAGGTGTTCTGAATGTTTTGTCCAAGCTGATGTCAGTGTTAGAATTGTAACCCTGTTGGAGATGTGATGTTGGGGGCAGGCTTATGGGAGATTTAAATGCCTTCCCCTTGCAAGTTTTTGGCACACCTTCCTGCCAGTGTTTCCACCTGCTATGGAAGAGGTGATGTCCTTCCTCTGCTCACTCCACAGTTTTCCCTGCCATCATAGAGCTTCCTCTCAAGCCTCTATGCCAAATTATGCCAAATTAAACTCATTTCTTCCACAACCTGGTTTTGTTCATATCCTTTTCTGCACAGCAATAAGAAGCTGACAAAAACAATTCCTTCATACATATATAATATTGAAAAACTTATTAGCACAGAAAATTTGTTCTGATTTAAATGAATTGGTGAAATTATATTCCTGTTATTAATAAAATATTTCAGATTTATTAGGCTTACACTACTATCTAGTGCCCTTTTTGTGCAGGGATTTTCACACTATCCTCCTGAAACATTTATATACATCATTTTAGAACTCATTCAATTATGTCTTCTTAACATTAATGATTGAATTGAAATGTTAAGAAAGAAATGATAGATTTGATATATTGTAATTTATTCTAACTGTTAATGTCTAAGTATCCTTATGTCTATTACAATAGAATTGCATTAAATGAAAAAATTCTATATTAAATATTATTTTCCTCTTTAAAATTCTCTTTATATTTTATACCAAATATTTTTATCAAATATATTTTTTGGTTCTCTTCAACTGGTAGAAAGTGAACTTGGATATATTCTAGAAATTATTCAAAAGAAAGAGACCAGAATATCACTTTTTGCATACAGCGTTCATAAGAAGTCTTCAAAAACATCAAAATTTACCAAAATGGGTCACTTTCTACAAAGGCTGTGTTTAGATTTTGCAACAAATGTTACATACTTTCCTCCTTAAAACCCATGCCACTCTGAGGAAAAGCTAATTATCTAAAGGCTCAGAATCAACTGTGCCAAATGGCCTCACAGTTAGCGACAGAAGAGAAATGAAGCAATGAAGCACAGAACAGTAAACCTTGGGGATTCACCTGGCCTCCTTTGCAGCCAAGATTGCTCCTATGGTGTCAGACAACAATTAAAAAACTTGAACTTGAAGGTGACTAAGGGAAGGGCAAACTTAAAAGTATAACTCTCTCAAACAGGTCATGAATATCACACTGAAATAATAACAGAAGGATAGTAAAAGAATAAGAGAGGAAGATTTTTGCAAAGCAGTCGTGAATAGGTGTTGGGCCCTCTGCCTATATGAAGTAGAGTAAATATTTGTTAACGTATAAGATGTCTATATGGGTATTATCTGTTTAATCTCAGAAGTTGCATTCACTATTTCTATGATTTAGTTTCCTCACAGTGAGATTGGGGCATGGGCTAAATGGTTTCTGAAGCCCTATCTACTATATTTTAGAAGTTGTTATAAAGGTCATATTTGCAAAATATTTGAATGTAAGCAGTATGAGAAATGCCTTTTTGTTTTCACTCAGGGCATAGAATGATTGGGTCCTGTCCTAGAGTAGGTGCTGGGAGAAAAAAAGGATGATGGGCTGTGTTCTTATTCTATTCCTGAAAGAATAACAGATCTTGACACAGACATGAATGCATTTAGCCACATTGGCTTCTCCGTTCTTTCAGATAACTGTCCTTGGTGACAGTAGAGCAGGGATAAGAAGGATGTGCAGGACTTCTTGCAGGTTTGTTTACTTGGGGATAGAAAAGTTACAAGGTGGTTTCAATTCTATTTTTTTTCTTTTGTTTTTAATTAGCATGAATGTAGCAGATTCGGGGAATCGGGGTGTTTATGTTTGTTGTTCCTTATTATTCTAAACAATAACCACTTGTCTGACTTTCCTCCACCATGCAGACTGTTTCTGTTAAAAATGCACAGAAAACATTTCATTTCATATAATATTGCCTGTTAATATGTGGAGATATGTGCTGGGGAATTACAGTTCTAGTCAAAAAGCTCTTGATTACATCTACAGTGTGAAGTGCCTTCCCTAGGTTTTTATCTAGCAGTTTTAGTATTTCTTGTTTTAAATTAACATGCTGGAATCAGTTTGAATTGATTTTTATGCAGGATGGAAAATGTGGATCTGATGTGGGTGTCCAGTTTAGCCAGCACTTTTGATTGAAGAGGCTATCTTTTATTTATTTATTATTTTAATATTTCATTTTTATTTTTATATTTTATTTATTTTCAAGCAGATACAGAGAGAGAGAGAGAAAGAGAGAGAGAGAGAGAGAGAGAACACACCAGGGCCACCACCTCGTGGGTCTGGCTTATGTGGGTCCTGGGGAATTGAACCCGGGGCCTTAAGCACTGGAGGCAAGTGCCTTAACCGCTGAGCCATCTCTCCAGCCCAAGGCTATCTTTTTGACAGAAATTAAGGGTCCATCCTCATGTGGGTTGATATCTGGCTCCTCTATTATGTTCCATTCATCTACCTGTGTAAATGCAGCTCAGTGGAAGTAGATACTACGGGGGAATGGAAATATTTATAGCATTTCACATACATCTTTTAGTTTCAGAGGAAATTTGATTGTGTTATGGAACAATGATGTGTCAGAATAAAATTTAAACCTTTGTTCATTTCTGACACACAGTTTGATACTATGCATTTATTGGATTTTTTGTTTTGATGTTCCTAGAAATTAATAATGACAGAAATAAACATATTTAATAAAGTCAGATTTCCAGCAGTACATTTTGACATTATATGATTTGCTTGTTTAATATAGAGTTTCAAAAACTTGCAGATATAAGCTTGCAAATATAAGCTTTGTATTTACAAGTTGAATTTTTACATAGTCACTTGGAATACATGCTTATTGTACATTGTAAAAGTTATTAAAAATGTAAGCATCTAATCTGAGTTTGGTGGCTCACACACACCTTAATAGAAGCACTCAGGAAATCAAGGTAGAAAAATCCCCACTTAAAAACATAAATAAGCAACTGGAGTAAGGTTACATACTTCACTCTGAGACTCCCACTCGTTACTCATTTAGTATTTTGCACAGCTTTTAAGGGAATTTGGGGAATTTTCAAGGAAAATCATTCACACTAATTTGATGTCGGGAAAAGCTATAATTATTTTTCCCGTTTTTATTCATTTTTATTTTTTTATTGTCCATAATGAGTTACATTATTTAGTGGACAAACATGAGTTGTTATCCCCAATTCCCCAATGTCCCCTCTCCCCATCCCCAATCAACTGGATATCCTCCTCCGTGGACCATCTGGATCAGTCCTTGGTGCAGGGGACCATGGATAGCCTAGTTCCCTGAGTCATGGTGGATAAGTATTAAGGCTCCTTTAATGATGTGAGTTTAGGGGTCTTTGTGTCAAAAATCATTGGTTTCTGTCTCACTGTCTTATCCTGTGTTGATTGAATGGTTGTGGCTGTGGGTCCCTTGTTCATCCAATCATTCTCTGCGGGGTTCCATATGGATCCTCCACAATATGACTGTGGTAGCTCTTCTCTTGCCAAAATCTCAGCTATCAGCCTATGGTTCCTATGGTTGGTTGATAGGGTTAGATGGGCCCCAGCTCTCTCGCTGCATCCTGAAAAATCCAAACATAATCTCCATCGGAGAGTGAGATCAGTGTAGGTTAACAAATATACACAATTCTGTATTATCTAGATTCTATTTTTAGTAGCCTCCCTGTCAATCGCTCCCATAGTGCATCTTGTCTTGGGAGCCCAAGAGTACAGGATCCGGTGCCTATCGCCTTGAATCTCAAGTTCCAGACAAGGGGTCTCCCTCACTAAGTGGAAAATTGGCCCAATTTGAAAGCTGTTGATTGTCTCCCCCAGGCTCAGGCTTCTCCATTACACAAGTGCTCCTTTCTTGGTTCGCTGTTCTCTCCTAGTAGGAGGTGTGGTCAGTCTACTCATGGCTGCAGATTGTGTTTCATGTCAGTGGTCTCTGTTTACTCCAGCTGTCCTTGATCAATTCCCCCTGGGATACTGTGCAGTGCCTTCCAGCACTACACTAACTGCCTTCTGGGTGCTGGATACCATTCCAGACCTCGAAGAGTCTCTCGATGCTGATCTATGGCATTCTGTGGTTTCTTCAGGAACAGGGTTTTGCCTCAGGCCTGGGGAGGGCACTCAAGAGCTTTGACAGAATTCTGTCTTGTTGTTGGAACCTCATGGGTCGCTTTGGTCAACAGCTCAGTGAGGGAAGGAACCGGTAGTTGGAGCCAGGGGTTTTCAGACTGATCTAATTATTCACAGGCTTAGGCTCTCTCCCCTATCATTCATGGCCCCTCTTGCCAGTGGACTCCCACTACTTTCTCAATAGGTTACAGTATGCTCATGAGGATTTTATGTTTTTGAACCTAATATGGTTTAAACTCATGCTTAAACTATTCCCCTCCCCCATCTCTTACCCCTTATTTATAACCTCTCACAGGCCTCACTGGTCAATCAGTCTGACCAGAGAGATAAGGGCAGCTCCGTGTTCAGTGGGTGTAACATCAGCCACATGCTGCTGGGATGAAACTTCAAACCAGGCACAATTTCAGGGAGGAAAGTATTTATAGAAACTATACATTGAGGGGAAGTTATGTAACAGCGAAAGAGGCTGGCCCTCTTTCACAGGTCCAAGGGGAGAGAGAAACCCATGACCAATACTACACACACAGAACAGGGAACAGGCAGGAGGGCAAAGATAATTTCCTCCTCATTATATAGCCTTAGATTGGGACTTTACAATCCTTCCCCAGACGTAATGGCTTCCTGGATCTCTGGAATTTCCTTCCTGCACTACCCACCCAGGAAAGAATGTTTACTTCTAGCTTCTTTGAACTTCTTTACATCCTGCCCCTTGCTGAGATGCTGCCTTCCTGTAAAAATCCTCAGAGACCCAGCCAGGATAATTACAAAGATCCAAGTTGACAACAAAACCTAACCATCACGGTGGGAGACTCCATCTCAATGACAAATGCAAATGAACAATAGAGGAAGTCAAGATGTTCTCATGCACACGGGGTGCACACCTCTGCATACACATGAACATACACCACACCACACATGCTAAAGAAGCACAACAAAAGAAAGAGAGAAAAAGATAAAGAAAAGATTAGATTATCAACTAAAATCCTTGGATATAATACTACACTGTGTCAGGAACATTTCTATGTGGTTGATTAGTCTCATATCTGAAATAGACACAACAGAAATGACTATAGAGTTGTGAATAAAAGAAATTGTAGAAATAATCTAGTTTAGGAAAAACATTTACTATATCACACCTCCTAAAACATGAGGACTTCAGTCCCTGGAGCAGAATGAATTGAACTTACACAATATAGCAAGGTGATGACAGCTAGAAATTTGGAGCCATGAAAGTGGTATACTAGTTTAATTTGTGAGTCAGCCCACAGCAACCAGTTTCAGACTCTATGAAATGTTATTTATGCCCACAAAGTAATAGTAATTTTTTTTAATTTTCAGTAATTTATTTTTTATATTTTATTTATTCATTTTCAAAAAGAGGGAAAGAGAGAGAGAGAGAGAGAGAGAGAGAGAGAGAGAGAGAGAGAGAGAGAGCACCAGCACCAGCACCAGCACCAGTGCCACCACCTTGTGGGTCTGGCTTATGTGGGTCCTGGGGAATTGAACCAGGGGCCTTAGGCACTGGAGGCAAGTGCCTTAACCTCTGAGCCATCTCTCCAGCCCAGTACTTTTTTTTAAATCTCTGTCTGCCTAAGGTTATTTCAATTGAATATCATAATTCTTCTCAATTAATCAGGGACTCTGAATTCCAACTTAATTTACCTACTTAAAGTATTTCAAAATCCTAAATGAACTCAAAACTTTTACTTTAATATCTAGTATTTTCTTCAAAATGTAAAAATGACATGTTTTAATATAAATCCGAAATAAGTCTTTCTCATTAATGGGTTAGTATATTTATTTAATATATATTTATTTAATTCTACTGACATATCCATCTCAGATACAGAAATTTGTCATACTTTTGGGGAAAGACATGTTGTTTCAAAAGGAACTGAACAAAATGGGTTTAAAAGGTCTCTTTCCATATAATCATGTATCTTAACTGTTTGTCTCAGTTTCATTATCATAAAAACTGGAGTAGTAATGTCACCTCCAACACAGTGTCATTGCGAGGAATATAAAAATAGTTATGCTAAGTGCATTCCACCGTGCTTGTTATCAGGTCCTTGGGGATCTTGAGCTTTTCTGTTTGTTATTCTTTTTCACCTGAGAACTGTTTTTGGGGAAGCTGGGAATAAAATCATATAATAATTACACAATTCAAATGTTTTCTGAAAATAAATCATAAAGAAAATTACCTTAAAGTCAAACTTGGACATACATATAGCTTTGTCATTTATTAAAAGCTGTGTGCAAATTTGTATACTAATGGGATGGATGCTGTTATTTTCTTGTATATAAAGAATGAAATCTTGGTTGAATATTATATACTGAAGGATGCAGACCAGCTAATGCATTATTTTTATTTGATAATCATCAATGTTGAAAGTGCCACCTGTCTAAGTATGTTGTGTAAAATGACAGAAGTATTATTAGTCCCAATTTCAAAAATTGGTTTGTAAATTTTATCTTAGTTCCAAGCCAAAATGCACTTCACTATTTTTTTTATGAAACTCAAGCCTACAAACAACTCAAACAGCTACTTTTCAAACCACTCTAATGCAATACAACCAAACATTTAATAATGGGACGCTTAAGTGCTGATGAATTAGAGTAGGAAAATATTAAAAGTTTTGTTTCCCATAATTTCTATAAGTGATGAAAAATGTACTTTGTTTGTTTTTGGTACTGGCTTGTGAAATGGCAAGCACAGTTCAAAGTGTACATGCATCTTCAGCACCAAGGCTACAGGGATTCTCTGTACAATACAGATAGATGACACCTGCCGGAAACACTTTCAATTCATTATATGTTGAATTTGGACCTAATTCTTGGTAATTGTTTGTAGCTTTCCTATTGTCAGTTTTCTTGAAATACATATTCCATTCTGCATTCCCATCTGGGGTCATGACCTTCAGATTAATGAGCTGAAATCTAGTTAGAAATCAATACATGTAAAAATTTGTGTCATATTTTCATGTATTCCTTTGGAAAGTATGTACTATTGAAGGCAATAAATGAAGACTTTCCATTTTCAAAAGAGACATGATACGGCTTGTGTAGAAAGAAGAAACGACAGAATGTCCTAAATGTTGACATTTGGCACTGTTTTGTCCTGGGTATTTATAACTCAAGTCAGGATGAGCTCTAGTTCAAACATATGATTTCAAAAACCTCTCTGTGACTTATAATTTCAACATTATACAATAAAAATCTTCCAATATATTGGCCCCCTGAAAAGATTTGGTAAGCACAAATATTTAAACTGTGTTCTTTAGTTTTAAAAGAAGATTACACATGATATGTAACAATGAATTCTTGCTGTATCAACTAAGCTAAGCAGCCATGAGAAATTTTTCTGAATTTCTAAGTTAATTCAAAGAATATATGTCTAGTCACACACCACGATACTATCACTTACAAAATGAATTATAAATAAGGATAAAGTTTAAATCTGCACTAAGAATTACATTTTTTTATTCAGAAAGTAAGTGAAAATTAACACTAAATATAAAGTCTGCTCAGCTAGCTGAAGGAAAAATGAGATGTCCAAATTGCACAAAGTTGAACTTAGAAACAAAGTGAAGCTCACAGGCTGTGTGAGGCACCTCAGGCTCCTCAGGATGTTTGGCCTGATTGGGATTTCCCAGCGGGAGTAGCAACTTTGGTTTTACTGGCCATCCATGATGGGTGGGATACACAGATGGGCCTGCAGGAGGGTCACCCATCTCAAAACAGAGGGGCTTCCCCACTTCTGGAAAACTTGCCCCAGCCTCCTCTTGGGCAGGAACCCTACACCCTGTGTTCTTTCCTACTCTTAAATTCTAGCTGCAAAGTCTAAGTTTAAAATATTTCTAAAATCAAATCAAAACAATGAGCTTCTACATTTGGAAGCTCTGGACCTCATTTGTCTCAATCTCTCACACCCCTTCCCCCCAATTTCACAATCATTTTCATAGTAAGTAAACCAACACACAGAGAGCTGACATGATTTTAAGCTTTCACTAGTGACTTCTGCCCAAGTGAAGTTTTTATCAAAGATGGAATGTGGGAATAAGGAGCAAGAAGTTGGTGTCCTAGACAGTTCTGTGATTTTTCTGCACCAAATCCCTGACCACATCCCATCTCTGAAAAGGGGGTAAAAACTCACAAGGTGTGGCAGAGTCTATGAGTCAGTTCAAACAGAGAAGAGGTGGGCAGACTTTGTTCTAACATGTAACAACATGGTAGAACAGAATTAGCCTAGCTAAAACTGTGTCAGAAGTGTGAGATTCATAGAAAATATCTGAAATTAATCATCATTAAAAAAAAACTCAATCAGGGGGTGGAGAGATGGCCCACATAAGCCAGACCACGGTTTTCTCTCTCTCTCTCTCTCTCTCTCTATCTCTCTTTCTCTTTCTCTGCCTGAAAAAATGAATAAATAAAATATTTTTAAAAAACTCAAGCAGTATTAAAGCTTTCATTTGTATATTGCAAATAACAGCAATATCTTAAACTCCCAAGTACATGCTGAAGACAACCGTGGTCCAGGTACTGGGCTATAGATTATATCAGCTTTCTCAGTTATGAATAAAAATACTTTCAGTTTCAAAGTCAAGTAATCTGGAGTATGAAACCATCTAGGAATGTTCCACATGTCACACGGCTTTTCAGACCATGAGGAGGGATAGAAATGCAGACCCAAAATGTGATAAAACTGCTGGCACAGGATGGGATAGACCTACTGATTGGATTTGGTTTAACAAGGGCCAGGGTTGAATTCTGATGCTACCACTCTATGATACATAAGCCTAGCTTCCAGGCTGCATGACTTCTTTTAAGTCAAATGAGGAGCTTAAACTTGGAGTCATTTCAAGTTCACTGTAGGGATTTGTTGTGCTTCCACAGCTGAGAACAAATGTTAAAAAATAAAGACCTCTACTATGGGGCTGGAGAGATGGCTCAGCAGTTAAGGTGCTTGCCTGCAAAGCTTAATGACCCAGGTTCAATTCTCCGGTTCCCATGAACAGCCAGATGCGCAAGGTGGCATGTATTTGGAGTTCCTTTGCAGTGGCTGGAGGACCTGGACTGACCATTCTCTTATCTCCTCTTCTCTCTCTCTGCATAAATAAATAAGTAAATAAGTAAATAAATAAATAATAAATAAATAAATACCATAGTATTTGAAGCATTTTAGGGATGGAGAGATGGCTCAGTGTTTAAAGGCTTGCTTGAAGTCTATTAATAACGAATTATCTCATCACATTAAACCATAATTTCCAAGTGTTAAGGGAAATTATCACAATACAATATGTGCAATGCTAGAAATAAAAATTGATGAAAATATCTATTCAAACTTTTGAGTCATCTTGTTCCCATGTCAGAAAAATGAAGCAACCACATCTAAACATGCTGGGGTCTATTTCCCACTTCTTGTTTACAGCAAAGCAGGGATAATTTTATGACATGATCAAAATTGCAGAGGATTTCTACTAGCTATGAAGGGCAAGACATCTCCTATGTGCATCCAGACCACAGATACAACCTCAGACCCCTACGCTGTGCTGGGGTTATTTCACAGATGCTGAAACCATTTTATCAGTTAATGTATTTTCTCTCTTACTGCCTTGCTAAACTGTCTGAATTTAGCACACTGCAGAGAATTTGCTCCAGGGTAATTTTTCTCCCTCCTTCAAGTTTTAAAATTTAGGTTTGGTCTCAGGTGATTAATTTTCATCAATGCAAAGAATTTCTACTCTCTAGTGAGAAAATAGCGAGGGGAATATATTTTTCAAAGCCATGTTCTCCAGAGTATTTTAAAATATAATTTGTTTTAGTTATGCTGAATAAAATATATATCTATCCTGCTTTAGCACAATGAAACATTTTAAATCAATTAAATTTTGTAAGTCTTGTATTAGCTAAGAATAAGAAAATATGTATACATATCGAAATAGTTGTACATGGACAATTTGACTTTATGGTTTTGCTTCATTTTTCACAGTGCTACACTGTATTAGTGGGTAGATTGAAAATATATTGATTTTCTCCAAATGAATTCAATTGATTTATTGGCAATGACAATAAATCGATACTGAAGATGTTCAGATCCATCCCCTCCAATACATTAAACTCCATCCTCAGAGGATTAAGTCAGACTCAGTAGTAATATAAGGGTCTGCACAAGTCAATCCTATTTTGCCTTAGAAGAAGATAATGGCATCTAGCATTTACCAATTTAAAATTCACGGGAAATTAAAAGAAACACAAAGATGAGATTTATAGTCAGGAGAAAATTCAGTGAGCACAAACATACTTGAAAAGGACAGATAATGAAAGTAACATATAACTAATTCAAATGAACACTAAATATAGACGTGTGTGTGTGTGTGTGTGTGTGTGTGTGTGTGTGTGCAGCGCACGTAGGACTTAAGGAAATGTAAGAACAAATGAGAAAATACAACAAATAAGGAAAAGTAAGAACAAATGAGTAAATACAACATACGTAAATATAAAATAAAATATTCACAAATAAGATTGACACAGCTTGAATGCTACAAATAATTAATGCAAGGATGTAAGTATACAAATCCCCAACATGAGGCACCAAGAAGAGAAAAACCAAGACTACAAAAATAAAATATCAATAGCACATAGGCCAATAAGAAACAAACATTTATATTGTAGAAAGAGATGATGAGAAAAGTCAGGAATGGAAAGACTGATGAAATAATGGTTATTACCTTAATAAAATATTATTCAAATAATATCTATCTCAAATTTAATTTCACTGTTCTTAAATTTTAATATTTATCTAAAATGTCGTGAAAGTATCAAACTAGAAAATTATGTATGAAAATAATTTAGACTTGCCAATTCAATATGAATATTCTCATTGCTTATAAATTCTTTTTACATGATTTGTGTTCTTCAAATATAGGCAAAACATTCTTAAAATATAGACAAAACAGATATTTCATTCAGATGGCTAACATATTTAAACCTATATGTGTAATAAAAACAATAAACTAACAAGTAGAGTATAAACACGAAGAGGGAAATAAGAAAAAGGAGATATTAGTTCCCATGTTCCTTTAATCTTCAAAGAAAACTAATGAACTAGTTACTATAGGTAATGATTTTTTTAACCACATTTATGTTGAGAGATGTTTTGAAATGTTACAGGACTCACCCCAAATTGTCACAAGAGATTTAAAACATCATTCTGAATTCAAAATCATCTATCCTGTACTGTCTCCCCTGTGCTAAAATAATATTGGCAAGAATGGTATTGGTAATATTCTAAACTTCTAAGTTAAGGAAGTGCTTTTGTATTTTAGTTCATATTCCTTTGCACAGGAAATTCAAGGCTTTCAAAGTGTTACCCATAAATGTAGATGGTTTTCCTTGCTCACAAGCCTAGCTGCCATTTGGATTCAAGCACACCTGTTTTGCCAGGTGATACTGGCATCTCCTGCAGAGCGAACAGAGTAGTGCCTGCTTAATGGAATCAAAATGGGCTGAGGTAATATTTGTATTCCTGTGCTTTTATCAGAACAATTCCAGAAATGTGCTTCATAAAAGAAAATATAATTTTTAAAACAACTCTGAAAAGTCTTCTAAATATAAGTACTCTTGCCAGAGGAAATAATTTTGTTGTGATTTTATTTCCTTTGTAATTATGAAATAATAATGAAGCTACTATGTGTTCAATTTGTTATTTAAAACAACAGCAAATCAAAAATATCAAGCTAGAATATTTTGGTCTAACTAATTTTTTAAATTTTTTTCTTATACACTAATTTTAAAATATTTGTCAAAGACAATGAAATTCTGTTATTCAAATCACATAAAATATTTCAGATTTTTCAAGAGGAATAGAGAATGGTGATGACAATACGAGTACTTAATTTTATTATGAAAAATACACTGACCGTTTTCCAATTTATTAAATCACTGGGAGACATAATAAAATCTTAATTTTGTTTATTTTTAAATGACAGATGATTATTGTACAATTTTATTAGGAATAGTGAGGTGTTTTCATAAACATATCCATAGTAAAATCATAAGTTTGGGGTAATTAGAAAATTTATCATCCCAAACATTTATCATTTCCTTGTGATAATATCTTAAAATTATCAAAAATCCTAACGTTAACATAGTGTTAATGTGTCCTTTTCAACATTACCTTTTTAAAAATGTCCCTCTCTAAAAAGTAGAAAATGAAATGGAGATATATATGAGTTTTCAGAATACGTGAACATTGATTTTTATTTATCTGTTGTATTTTAAGAATTTAAGTCTTAATTTCTAAAAACACTCTCAAAGTAAAATTGATTTAAGGAAGTCCAAACTTATTTTGAAAGACTTTACAGTTTTGTCAGTTTTTTTTTTCTTTTCCCCTGCTCAGGATATATGAAAGCTCAACCATTCCCCATCCTGAGGCTCCTTCAAGCAGTGTTTCTCAAATTTAAATGAGCTGCTTGGAGTCACCAGGAGTTTGACTGAAATGAATGTTGTCACATGTGTTCTGGGATCTTCTAGGGTTCTGTACTTGCAGTGAGTGTCCACAGATCAGGATGCTAGGCCAGAGCCCAGTGCTTCCAGGACTCCAGGTGGGAATGCTTTCTGCGTTCTCTCCTAAGGACCAGAGATGGCCCACATAAAAAGAAGGAGACACCCACTTAGAAGAGAGTACAGCACAGAATCACACGTGATTACATAAATGACTTCATACTCCTGAAATTTTATTTTCACATGTTTTATGTCAATCATATTTTCGTCTTCTAGGATGATGTATTAGTTACTTTTATATTCCCAAGTCTAACATGATGGCTGATCCAGAGATGTATACACTGTAAAATAAAATAAGGATATGTGCATTGTAAAATAATTAATGGGAAAGACAGAGGAGAGGAAAGGGGAAATAATAGATGAGAAAAAAGGAAGAAAGGTTAAATGAATCAAGTACTATGACAAAGCATTTTATTCCTATGATACATTCAAGTTATACAACTACTAGAGGAAAAATGTCAGAAATGTAATACTGAATTGTCTCTAGAGGAGGTTAAGTTGGTCTTGCATTATATTACCTTATTAAATAAAATTAATTCAATGAAGATGGATAAAATAATATAGAGATGAGATAGATATAAATAGATGACGGATAGAATATAGAGACGGATGGATGTAGATCACTTTTTTTTTCCATCTGGTACCACAAACACATTTCACAATTCGCTAACTAAGAAAATGACAAACTGTTCCTCTTAGTAAAGCATAGTGTATAAGGCAGCTTACATTGGCTTTTCCCTTTTTACTTGAAAAAAAAATAGTAACAGTAATAGGAAAAATCTTTGTTAGCCCTATTTCGTGAGTAGTTGGAAAATATTTAATGGCAAGGTAAAATATTCATCATCTGTAGATGATCATTAATGCTGGTGGGGAAGAGGAACTGCTCCATTTTCAGCCTTACTTAATGTTTGACCCCAGGATGTGCCTTGTCAAGGGGGAGGGGTGAAGGCAGGGGCCGGAGGAACACAGCAAACACAAGCTTCACTTCTTCAGGTTTAGTCAGATCTGTCTGAATTTGAGCTTCTAATATAATTAGGTAAAGGAGTCCATTCGTTCCTCTCTCTTTGAAGTATCATACATATATACATACATACATACATACATACATACATACATACATACATACATACATACACACACACCATACTTGGTGCTTATATACAAAATAGTCATATAGATCCAGATGTTTGTCCTATATGGGCACATTTCTGTTATAATAGTCTTGTAATGGTATTCTCTGTCTACAGTAATACTATATATATGATGTTTCTTTTTCCTTCCAGGGTTTGAGCTTGAAAAGATTGGAGGCAGTCCAAGGGAGAGAGGTAAGAATGTTCACATGGAGACGAGAGGAGAAGAGAGAACATGGCAATATTGATGTGGTGATGGGCAATGGTGATGGTGCTGGTTAGCTGTGTGCTGGAGGGCTTTAGAGGACGCATTCTCTCACCCACTCAGGCAAAAACACCTTTCCCACATGCCAGCTTAATGCATTGTTTGCAATTGTTGCCTAGGCTGAAGAAAATGCTGGTTTTGGATTAAGGAACTCTTTCTATTAAAATGGGTTTCTTCAGGGTGGTCCTCAAAGTGGGCAGAAAGTCCTTTTAAGCAAATGTCATCAACTTGCTCTGTTGCTGCACAGAAAGAACCCAAACAAAAGCGGCTTGTGGAGGAATGGGTTTATTTCACTCACGGACTCAAGGGGAGACCCCCATGGCAGGGAAAATGAGCATGAGCAGAGGGGTGGACATCACCTCTGCCACAGCACTGGAAACAGCGGCAGGAAGGTGTGCCAAATTCTGGCAAGGGGGAGCTGGCTTATAACCCCCCATAAGCCCACCCCCAACAACACTTCATCAAGGTTGTAAAACCCAAACTGCCATCAGCTGAGGATTGAGCTATCAGAACACATTCATTTGTTTGTGGGGGACACCTGGATCAAACCATGACAGCAAACCTAATGATTCTGTCTTTGTAAAAGTGTACTGAGAAATCAGCAAAATTCTAGTCGTGCAAATATTTTCTGTCATCTGGGCTTTTTCACTCTCCTTTGCAGGCTGTTGGTACATGCCACCTTGAAGTGCGAAGTTGTTCTGGTCCCACTAGAGATGTGAAAATATGTTTAAGCAATTGATGACTTTCTCAAATGTTTTATGAAAAGGAGAGCCTTTACTAGTAGCAATATAATATC
>PVHP010013591.1:0-40679 GCA_004024765.1 Zapus hudsonius
GGAACCCAGTGGCTGGGTTACCATAATGCACTTCATTTCCCTTGATTAACTTATTTGGAAAGTAAATTATTCTGTAGGGAAATGAATGGGTTGACCTTGAACTGAACTCTAGCGAGAACTTTGTGTGTGTGTGTGTGTGTGTGTGTGTGTGTGTGTGTGTGTGTGTGTGCACCCGTACACACATGCAGAAGTACAGTGGGCACACATGCTACTGTGCACGTGTGGAGATCTGAGGACAACCTTGGGGCACTTGTCCTCTCCTGTCATCTTGCTTCAGGCACGCTTCTCTCTGTGTGGGGGACAATCTCGCTGGCCTGCAAGTTTCTGGATTCTGCAGATATATCCAGTATATATCCAGCTTTGCATGGGTGCTGGGGAACCCAATGGGCCAGAGGCTTGCAAGAAAACACCTGTAATCACGTAGCCATCTCTCCAGCCCAAAGAACTTTTGTTTCCTTCAGTGTTGGAGATGGAAGCCAGGATGATACACATGCCAGGTAATTGCTCTCCCAGCCCTCGCTGATAACCTCCTGAGGTCATCAATAGATAATCGCACTCTGTGTCTCTTCAGAAACTGCAGTCACTAGAGTGCCATCAAATTCCCCTCGAAATATTCATGTTTCCCCCCATGGATTAGTGCCACTCTCGCTTTGGTCAGAGAAGCCTCCGAGGTGCAGGGCCCTTTGTGGAAGAAATGGCAGAACGGCTCTAAGAGGCACAGGGTGATGACTGCTTAGGAATGGTGGTCATTACTTTCCTGACCTCGCAGTGGCTGCTTCTACCTGTCCAAGACCTGCATGTTCCTGGGCCCATCAACGTGTCACACATCTGAAACTTACTGCCGAGGCCTCCTGGCTGTCTGAGGGTTTCCTGCACAAGTCTGCTCAGCTTCTGTTTTGCATGGAGAGAATATCTCTATCTTGTAATATACCTGTGAATAGCAAATTTGTAGCATCGTATGAAACTCCTTTGCTTAATGTGTTCCAAAACGTTTCCATGACAACCATGTGAGATTTCCACTCAAGGTAATTAATATCATCATAGTACCACATGGTCAATGTCTTTTTACCTCAGCAAGTCCCCTCATTATAATCACTGTGACTTATTTCCTCAATAATATCAAGCACAGCTGAACAGATCCCACTGTAAACAAATATATATATATATATATATATATATATATATATATATATATCCACATGAAAAAGAACAAAACTGTATATATAGAGTAATTACAGGTCAGATTCTTAAAAGGTAATTATATGTAGAAGACAAAAAGAACATCAAGATGTGAACTATAATTATCTCCCCATGGTAGAAATGAAGATTTTTCTACCCATTTGTGTTCTTGTTTAGGCCATATTTTATTGCATAAACATGCATTTTCATAATTTAAAAATATGCAAATTTTAAGGAAAAAATAATTACCTAGTGGTTCTTTTTACATATAATGACATGTTGCTATATTGCATTTAAACAGTGTAAGGCAATAATAAAACTTCATCTGTCTTTCCTCACAGACGTCCAATAGAAAAAAAAAGACAGTATTCAAATTCCTATGTTATTTGATAATTTCAAGGGCAGTTGAAAGAGAAATAATATTTAACTTTTTTCCTGGAGATGAATTTACAGTCTCCTCAAATGTGGCATGGGAAAATTTTAGTGGAATCTGTAAATTCTAAGATTCTTCAAGAAGTGATTATTATTTTTTATATTTTATTCATTTTCAAGCAAAGAGAGAGAGAGAGAGAGCAAGCACACCAGGGCCACCACCTTGTGGGTCTGGCTTATGTGGGTCCTGGGGAATTGAACCAGGGGCTTTAGGCACTGGAGGCAAGTGCCTTAACTGCTGAGCCATCTCAACAGCCCTCAAGAAGTGATTATTAATTAGCTCCCTCCATTTTTCAGAATTCCCATGAGAAATGAAACCTTTTCATAGTAACC
The DNA here is from genome assembly GCA_004024765.1 of Zapus hudsonius. NCBI lineage: Eukaryota > Metazoa > Chordata > Mammalia > Rodentia > Dipodidae > Zapus > Zapus hudsonius. The sequence continues at coordinate 1,945 of PVHP010013591.1, forward strand.
TGGTCCTGCCAGGGTATAAGATGTTACCAGCAAAGTGCTTTAATTAAAAATACTATTCAAAGGGGAGAAAAGCACTTGAGCATATCTGATTTATAGTTTCATGTCTCTCTGTTTTCAGGTGGTCTATGATGACGTCTCAGAGCTCCAAGGACACGTCCTCATGCTTATCGTGAGGAGCAAAACGGTGTTTGTGGGGGCAACAAACATCCGGCTGTGCAGTGTTGCCTTCAATGAAGAAAAGTGGTATCCACTGGGAAACAGCATCATTTGACCTTTACTCCGAGCATAACACCTTGAAGTACTTGTATGAATTTGTTCACTTCCAGATCTCATCACAAGCAAGGCATCTGTACTGTCAAGAACAGCTGGGAGAACTAAGGAGCTACTGAGAATTTAGAACCAATCTTTTAGACTCATTTATTCTCCATCTGAGCTTCTCTGATTTTCTTAGAATCCTTTCACCCTAAATGGAGCGCTCACTGTGTAAAATCCAATAGGCGAAATAAAATAAAATAAAGGCCGGTTAATTTTCATATTTCTTTTAAATCAAATATATGTTCACATTTCATCTTGATTGCTCATAGTTGAGAGCAAACCCTTTTATGCATTTCCTGAAGAAAGGCAATAAATAAATCTCAGTGGTTAATGCCAAAGCTAATGTGTCTGTAACTGATTTTAAATTTCAATTTAAATATAATTGGGGCCATGGAGGTGGTTTGGTACTTAAAGGTTTGCCTGCACTGGGGTTCAGTTCCCCAGTCACCCACATAAAACAGGATGCAAAAAGTGGCTGGCGCTGTCAATAGACCCTGGCACACACACACACACACACACACACACACACACACACACACACACACACGCAAATATTTAAACACATATTTTTAAATGTAGTTTAAATAAATAAATACGCTAGCTACATAGCTACTCATGATCTTATTTAATGAGGAAATCGGTGAATTCCAACCAAATTTGTCAATTTTTAAATCAGAAAACAATGTATAAATATCCAAAATTTATTATGTTTTCCTGTTTTCTTTCTTTTTTTCTCTTTGCTTGCTTTGGCTTTTTAAAATATTATTATTATTATTTTTTTTTGGAGACAGGGTCTTACTATATAGCCCTAGCAGGTCAAGAACTCACTACAGAGACCAAAGCTTGCCTTAAACTCAGTGATCCTCTTGCGTCTGCCTCCTGAGTTCTGCGATTGCTCTGTGGAATTCTTCTCCAGAGTTTGAAATTCTTAAATTAAGAGTTTTGTAAGAGAATTGTATTCTTAGAAGAAACTCCTTTGTAGAGTTTTTCATGATTTCCAATAACGATTGATCAATCCATTATCAAATATTTTCTCCCAGCCAGCGTCATGACCACACTTTGAACTTTATTATCTACCCTCCCAACCCCAAAAATCTAAATTTTTCTAAACTCGACCCTCTGATAAACACTTTTTATTTTTGCATATTAAGTATTGTCCTTCTAAACCTACCTTCATATTCACTATGACCTGAATCGACAATACCACATACAGAATTAAACCTGCCTCATAGGTAAAAGCCCAAGGCAGTAAGCTACCTCCTTTAAGAATATCATCCCAGAGGTTATAGTGGGAAACCTGCCATTTAAATAACTGAAGTGTTTTCTTTTAATTCTTATTTATTCATTTTGCTGTGCAAGAATTAAAATAGGAATTTAAGATACTTTGTTTAAGTGTTTATAACCATACAAACACATAAACCTCTGCATATTCACTCATTGAAAGTACTTCAGGGCCAGACATGAGCCAATATGATTACATCTGACATACAGGATGGCACAAAGCCTGATGCCAGGAATGCCATGGGCAACTCTTCCACACACTCCTGCACATTCTCTCCCACCTGCTGGACAATGTGATATGCCCTTCTCTCTGCTGAAACCTCGGCACTTCCCCACCCCATCCTCATTTACCAAGCTCTGGTTTCTAATCCCTGAGAGAAAGGAGAGGCAGTCATGGACTGGGGAGATGGCTCAGTGGGCAAAGTGCTCATCTCACAAGCATGAGGTCCTGAGTTCAGATCCAGAACCCACATAAAATGCTGGTCATGGTGGTGAGTACCTATAATCCCAGCCTTGGGGAGGCAGAAACAGGCGAATCCCTGGGGCTTGCTGGCCACCTAGTACCCCCTTTGAAAAAAACAAAGCGGAGGTGACAATGGAAGAGACCCCCATGTCAGCCATGCATACACAAAAATGTGCTTGAATATATATACACACATGCACACCCATGTGCCAAACACATATGCACATACATGCACATGCAAACCCAGAAAGGAAGTAGCGGCAGGCAAAGGAAATATCCAGTCAAGCACTTACAACCACATAAGCAGCTTCCATTTCCTCCTCCCACCAGAGACTACGTGCTCCTCCCCAACCAGCCACCGGCCATGCTTTTCACGGCATCCCTTTGACAGGTACTTCTCTTCAGGGGAACTTCTCTTCACCCCACAGCCCTGTCCGCACACTGATTGATCCATTTGCAGCAAAATGCCTCACAGCCCTTGTGTCTGTGATCCCTAGTTTCTGTCTTCCTGCTTTCTCCCATGACAATCATATGAACACGAATGTATAGACAGGGGCAATGCATCCACAATCCAAGAAATGCTAGTGACTGGCCAGAAAACTCTGCGAAACTAGTAGAGAAGGAAGGAGGAGACTATCTCTCATGGATTTCAGAAGGAAGGAAGCAAGCCCACAGGGCCCTTGAGCTCAGCTGAGAGCCCTCAAAGCAGAGAGCACAAAAACTGTTCCATCAGCCACCTAGTCATCCAATGTAATCCCTATCAAAGTCCTAAAAAAGATTGAAGAAATATAAAAACTCATCTTAAAATTTCCTTGGCATTTCAACAGAAACGGAATGTATAAAATAATGGATTTTTTTCTTTTAAAAAAAGAGCCAAAATGGAGGACTCACACTTTTTAATTTCTAGTATGGCATTGACATAAAACATACCAAAACTTGGATAGAATGGGTAGCACAGACATAAAATCTTGCTTATATGATGAATTAATTATTGATAAGACTGCCAAAACCATTCAATGGTAAAGGAAATTCTTTTCAATAAATAGTGCTGGAAATGTTGGATATTTATATTCAAATGAATTAAATGGGGCCCTTATCTTACACTATACACAAAACTTACGTAAAATTTATACAAGACCTAAACATGAGATCTAAGGCTATAAACTCTTAGAAGAAAATATAGGGCTGATATTTAATAAAATTAGATTTGCCGATGATTTTAAAATGTTTATTTGTGAGAGAAGGATGGAGAAGAGAGAGAGAGAGAGAATGGGCATACTAGGGCCTTGTGCAAATAAACCCCAGATGCATGTGTCCCATTTTGTATCTGACTATACATGGATATTCGGGAACGAAACCAGGGATGCCAGGCTTTACAAGCAAGGGTTTCTAAGAGCTGAACCATCTCCCCAGCCCAATTGTCCATAATTTTTGATGCTATGGTAAACAGTGCATTGTTTCTCAAAAATAAATGAATAGAGAATCACCACATGGTTCTATAATTCCACTTCTGACTTTATAATCAGTAGAGTTTAGAACAGGATTCAGAGCACATCCATGATCATTGCACCCTTCTTCACACCAGCCACACTGAGGGAGCAATTCAAGTGTCCATCAACAAGTGAGTGTGTAGCCAAAGTATCCTTTATACATACAATGGACACATGTTACCATTTGGATGAATTTTTGAGAGCATGATGCTAAGTTAAATAAGCCAATCGCGCGCGCACACACACACACACACACACACACACACACACACACACACAAATACCAATGCTCTTGGATTCGACTTATATGGTACTTGGAATACTCGAAATCATAGAGACAGAAATTAGAACAGTGGTTGCTAGGGAATGGAGAGAGTTATTCTTAATAGGTATTGAGTTTCAGTTTTCTAAGATATAAGGAGTGAAGGGACTGGGTGATAGATGAAATGAATGTATTTAATACCACTAAGCTTTATGCTTCAAAATAATTAAAAGGATTTCAAGAACTAGAAATTGTCACTGTTAAAATATTTGGGCTTTATAAATTCTTTTTGCTTGCATCATTCAAAGTACAATTTCATACAATAATAATTATAAGCTTATATCATTGAGCTCACAGAGTATGTAGGTGGTCAAAACAGCAAGATGGAATATGGAGGGAGCTACATAGAACCAATTTTTTCTTTATTATCCATAATTAGATACATTGAATGGGCAAATAATGTGTTGGTATCCCCAATTCCCCGATTTCCCTCTTCCCTGTCCCCAATCAGCTGGATATCCTCTTCCGTGGGTAGTCTGCATTAGTCCATGGGGCAGGGAACTATGGATAGCCTAGGAGTCAACCTGGTTCCACCCCCTTTTGTATGTTGTTACTGAGGGGGGGCATGTCTCTGGATATTCTCCCCCACCATGGCTCTTACAATCTTCCACCCCCTCTTCCGCTCAGTTCCCTGAGTCATGGTGGGTGAATATTAAGGCTGCTTTATTGTTGAGGTCTTAGGGGGTCTCTGTACTTCTGCTTTAAGTTGTGTTGAAGATCATTGGTGTCTGTCTCACTGGCTCATCCTGGGTTCACTGATTGGCTGTGGGTATAGGTCTCTTGCTTATCCCTCCACTCTCTGCTAGGTTCCATGTAGATCCTCCATGGTAGGTCTGGGGCGGCTCATCTCTTGCCAGGATATCAGCTCTCGGCCTAAGGCTCATTGGTAGGGCTGGAAAAGCCACAGCTCTCTCAATGCATAGGACCAATTTTATATACTTTTAAAAGTAAATCTCCTGGGTTAGAGTGAGACCCTACCTCAAAAAAACCAAATAAACAAAAAAGAAATCTATATCAATTTCACCTAGATAATTATGAGAGTGCAAATTATAAAATCAAGGCAAATCTTTCAGAAATGTCTAAATTTGTACACAAAATGAGATGAAACAGGAGCAAAAGGTTATTTTAGATTATATCTACCTGACACATGAGAAAGATATCTTGGAGAATGTGAGAAACGAAAAAGACACCAATGCAGAAAACAGAAAGAAAATGGTGGGGTAAATACTTCCAGCTCTGTAACCACATTGTATATAAAGGGATTAAGCCCTCCGATTAAAGCCAGAGTCAGAATAATGCATTTATAAAGCCATGATCCAATTATGAATTCTCTGCAAAGGACTCCAGATCCAATGACAGAAATAGGTTTAAAGTGAAAGACGGAAAAAAATGCATTGATGCAAACAGTCACTGAACGAGCTGGAGTGGCTATGTTCATATTTGAAATAGCACTTCAGAAAATTGGTACAAGAGACGAAGAAGGGAATAGATATTGCATAGCAAAGGATAAATCCATCAAGATGTTATAACATAAACATGCACACAGATTCCTAAAATATAGAAAGCAAAAATTACAGCCTTGAAGGGAGAAATAAACACTTCAACATTTGAAGATTTCAATGTCTCTCTTTAAATAACAAATAGAATTTGACAAAAGACAAACAACAAATAAAATAAATATATGTGAGTGGCTCTATAAACAAAAAGACTCGCAAGCTTATAGAACACGTCACTGAACAATACAAGAGACTAAATTCCTCTCAAGTACACCTAGACCATTCCCCAGACTAGATAACCCATTAGGTCACAAGAAATCGTCTACATTTGGCTTGTAGTATGTCACCAGTCTGTGTACTTTATTTGTAATTTTTTTCTATAAATCTAAAATGAGTATAAAATTAAATATTTAGTTTTAAAACACTCTCTAGGAAGCAGGTGTCCTCATCTTGGGTACAATCAGGAAGCTCTCTTTCTAAATTAGCCTTCATGACTGTGGCCTGGGAATGGAATGCCTCCTCTTGGAGCTGGCATAGGCTGAGCTCTCTATCACACACAGGCCACTGTCTAAGCAGAACAGAGGAGGAGATCCCAGGGACACTGACCTCAAGTTGAGAATGGAAGACATTTTAGCAATACATTAGGAACTCAAATAAAACTTGTGACAAGGGCTGCCACCATAACAAATTCACAAACATTGCAAGAAGGCGGGACTAGTTTAAATATTCAAGATGATTTAACTACACCATCACTTAGAGAAATGTCTGTACACTGCAGTAATTAAGTACTTGGTAAAGAAACATCCCTCCAAGGAGCAGAGAGCAAGACTCTTCAACCTTTGTAGAGCGATGGGTACTTCCAAATCCTGTGTCTCTGTGTGTCAGCCATCCTCTCGTGGCTGGGACAAAATATCTGACAAAAGTCAGTATAGGGGAAGAAGGGTTTATTTCAGTTTACAGTTCCAGGTTATGGCCCATGATGGTGGGGCAGGCACTTAAGGCAGCTGGTCACATTCAGCCCATTGCTCCTCAGTCAGCCCACTCTCTCCTTTTACATCTAGCAGGAATACAGCCCAGAAAATGGTGCTAACTTGTAGTTAAGGTGGTCTTCCCACCACAATTAATCTAATCAAGATAATCCCTCACAGACCTGCACAAAGGTGAACCTAATCTACATAATGCCTCATAGATGATTCTAGGTTCCATCAAATTGATAATATAAACCATGACACCTGTAAGGCTCTTGGGCAATTCTATGTACTATGTGTCAGGAATATAATCTTGGTAACTCTTCTGCAGGCTAGAGTGAGGCTGTGGTTTTTTAAGCCACGAAGATGTTTTTCTTTGACCTTACCTGAGTTTCTTTCTCGGTAAATATCTGTATTTACCAATTCCCATAAAGCAAATCTAATATGTCTAAGCATTATGCTTTATCCATGGCATATGATTTAAACCTCACACAATGTTACAAAATAAAGGTAACTCTATTTTTTTAAATGAAAGCTCAAGTAGTTAAGAAATGTTCTTGCACCCAGTGATCAAACCTATTTGTGGCTTGACTTTAGGATCTCCAGTTTCCTCCATCCCACATCATAAAGTGGAGGATTCTAACCACAGCAGTGGATCAATGCAGTGACAATCAGGGGAACACTCCACATCCTTTCGGGGACAAGATGTAATAGATAATCATATCTCTGATGTAGACAACGTGAACCTCACCAAGCATACCCCTTAGTGATAATTGTGCTAAAGGGTCTCTGTGTCTTTCTCAGCCTCGATTTGTATTGTCCTAACTTCTTTGTAGCTCTCAGATACTAGCAGTTAGTGGAATTTAAAAGAAATAAGCCCAGGTACACTTTCAATGATATCCCCGAGGGCCAGGCATAGCAAGAAGCTGTGTGGTGCACGTCTTTACTCCCAACACTCAAGAGGCAGAGATAGGAGGATCATTGTGAGTTCAAGGCCACCCTGAGACTACACAGTGAATTCCAGGTCAGCCTGGACTAGAGTGAGACCCTACCTAAAAAAAAAAACAAAATAATAATAATAATAATAATAATATCCCCTATAGAATATTGCATCAGTGATATAATTTCTCAAGAAACTATGCATCAATTTTTGACACAATGGTCATATTCACCCTGCTGTCAATAATTCCTTGGAATGTTGGAGACTCAGAAGCTACAGTTTTACCATTTTTTCCCTCTTTATCAAAGTCTTACTGAGGTCATTCAAAGACAGAGAATTCACTCATCTTTTGGAAACCAGAGAGAACCCAACCTATATAATTTAGCATTTGGATGGTTAATTTCAAGTGTCTTTGGGATTGTATTAAGTAACACATACAGCACTGATAAGGTTAACCTCTTGGTATGTACTTGAGGGTATTTCCAGAGAGGTTAACTGATGATGGAAGACCCGCCCTGAATGTGTGAATAAGGGGGGTGGGAGAGCCTGATGGGTATCAGCATTGAGGGTCCTCTGCTTCTGGTTGGATCCCATAGACCAGTCTGCTCCCACCATCATGCCCCCAGCATGTCAGCCTGTATGCCTCTCAACTGTGAGCCAAAATAAACCCTTCCTCCCTTAAGTGGTATTTAGTTGCAGCAAAAGAATCAGTATGATTTCCATGTTGCTTTATCTTACTTTTAACTTAAAAAAATTGAACATAACCAGGTAATGACGGTGAAAGGTCTTATGTTCTTGCCTTACTTATAACTGCATTCTGACTTTCAAAGTGTAGTACTAGATTTTATGAACCATCGCCTAACCAACCACCTAAAATTTTGTTTTTAAATTTAAAAAAAAAATAAGTAAAACAAGCATCGTAATGACTTTTGTGAGAAAAGGAATGAACAAATCATTCATCAGTTTGATCTGTTTGCCACTTAGAGGGCTACAACCCCAGAGACAGGCCTTGGCCTTCTCCAAGGACTGTTTTTCTGCATCCAGGTGACAGGACCTGCCTATGTCCCTACAGCCAAGCACGGCCCATCTCAGGCAAGTACTACCAGGCAATCAAGGAAGCCACTAATCCTGAAAACTGTATTTGTAATTTGGAAATGCTTCCTTCCGACATTTCAAGCCTGTAGGTACAGAGGGAGCTCCCACCAGCTGAAAATCCTGATGGATGGTTTCAGACTTTCAATTATAAATGGGAACAGGGATAAAAATCATTTATTCATATATGAGAAAAAATAAATAAGGTGGGTGATCAGAGCAAGTTCTTTCATTGGGGAAAGTGAAATTCAAGTAATAAAATAATGATGACGGTATTCATATCACATTCAGGACTTAAGCCGTGCTTCAAATTTCTTATATACAATAGTTAATTTAACCCTAATAAGTGATTTATTTTTAATCTCTCTGATGGAAAATGGGAATTTAAAATATGAGTAATTTTCCTAAACTTCCACAGCTAATTGATAACAAATATACGAAGCCAGATAGTCAAGACTATATCTGAATTTTTAACCCCTGAGCTCTATTTCCTACTGAAACACATTGCGGCCACTTTGCATCCTAAATGCAAACATTACTTTATAAAACCTGTGTGCTATGTAGAATTATCCTCATGTTAAAAAAAATCAAAAAAGGGGGGCAGAAGAGATTGCTCAGTGGTTAAGGCACTTGCCAGCAAAGCCTAATGACCTAGGTTCAATTCCCCAGTGCCCACATAAAGTCAGAAGCACATAGTGGTACATGCATCTGGAGTCCCTTTGCAGCAGCTAAAGGCCCTGGCCACACACATATTCTCATTCTCTCTCTCTCTCTCTCTCTCTCTCTCTCTCTCTCTCTCTCTCTTGCAAATAAAATAAAATAAAAATATATTAACAAAATATCCAAAATATTCTCAATGAAATCTATAACATATTTTCAGCTCAGACTGTTAAAACTTAGACTAAGGGACCTGAGCAAAAGAAGTCTATCTCTCACCTTCATGGAGACTGTGAAGTTCAAGGTCAAAGTGCTAGCAGATGCCATTATTGGAGAGGGCTGGTATGCCTGCTTACCATCAGCTGCCTTCCTACTGTGTCCGCATGGCTGGGGAAGATATATTCACTCTCTTCCAAAGGTGGAATTAATCCTATAATGTTGCCTTCATGCTCATGATTTCATCTAAACCTGCCTCTCAAAGGTCCCACCTCCAAGGGGCATCCCACTGGCAGTTAGGGCTTGAAATAAGAATTTGGGGAGCGGGAGAGATGGCTCAGCCATTAAGCCACTTGCCTGCAAAGCCTAACTACCCTGGTTCAATCCCCAGTACCCACATAAAGCAGTGGCAAATGCATCTGGAGTTTGTTTGAAGTGGCTGGAGGCCCTGCCATGCTCTCTCTCTCTCTCTCTCTCTCTCTCTCTCTCTCTCTCTCTCTCTCTCTCTCTCTCTCTCTCTCTCTCTCCTCCCCTCCCCTCTCCTCCCCTCTCTTCTCTTCTCCTCCACTCCCCTCCCCTCCCCCCTCCTCTCCTCTCCTTTCCTGTCTGCTTGCAAATAAACATATAAAATTATTTTTATGAAATAAGAATTTGGGAATGTTTGAAAAGACATAGACATTCTGTCCACAAGAGATATCAAGTCACTAAAAGCTACGTACTGCTTTGAAACATAAGCAATATTAAAGTGGAATGTTTCAAGAAATCACTTCTTTCAAAAGTTGTCCTATTCTGATTGCTAACTTTGATTGCCAAATTATTCCGCAAACTGTAAAAGGAAAATTTTCCTATGAGAAGGAAAAGACCTAGCCAAGACAACTTAGCTATATGACCTGGAATCCTTGTTGCCACCTTTTTTTTTTTAATTTTTATGCCTTCACACACGCATACACACATTAGTATCCAAATAAATAGTGCCAAAAAATCAAATTCCTAATTTAGATGCTTCAGTTTTCACTGTCATTGACAACTAGAAAGGATTTTAGATGTTACCTAATTTTCAGTCACTTTTTTTAAAATATTTTTATTTATTTGAGAGAGAGAGAGAGAGAGGCAGACACACACAGAGAGAGTGAGTGCACCAGGGCCTCCAGCCACTACAAATGAACTCTAGACACATATGAGCACTGGGGAATCGAACTCGGGTCGTTCCTCATTGCAGGCAAATCCATTGATCACTAAGCCATCTCTTCAGCCCAAATCACTTTATTTTTAAAGGTAGTTAAATGAGAAGGGAAAGACCTAGTGAAGACAACTTAGCTATTGACCTTGAATCCTTGTTTCAACCTTTTTAATTTTTATGGTTTTCGTCTGTAAAAAAAAAAAAAAAACTTGGCAATTTTATCAAGGTTAAATTAGTGCATAGAAAGCACTTAACACGATTCTTAGAGTAGAGAAAGAGCATAATAAACGTGTTTATTAATATTTAGTTTGTTATTACTGCAATCACTTCCATCATTGGTGGATATTCCAGATCTCCTAATGCACAATTTATTGACTGTTACGGAATGCCACCTTGAAACACATTAAGCCATTTTCTTCTCCCAGACGCATCAACATTTACATTGTCAGTGAAGCATTCTTGTAAATGAGCTTCTTTACTGGGTCAAATAAAAGAAGTTTTCCCTCAGGAAAACCAGTTAAAAAATCAACACCATAGAAACCTTCCTCCTGGATAGCAGACTAACAGATCCAACCCTCAATAGGAGTACGGGCTAAGAAGGGTCTGGGGAAGGTGGGAGGAAGTTTAGCCCTAAAACATTTGGCTCTGCCTTGTAATTCCCAGTGCCAGAAATCTGTTACAACCCACATGGGGCTGTTGTTGATCAGAGAGACCTATGAGGTCCCCAGAGCAAGACAGGCTCCTGTCAAAGTACTTGATTACCTGCTCAAGGTAAAAGGTAAGACCCTATGGCTGAAGACACATGGAATGCTGCCAACACAGAACACTGAGAGATCCAGTTAGAATCTGGAAGGAAGCCAGTTCCCAGGTGGGTAGCCTGTATAGTGCTGGAAAGTGCCACCTGAGCTGACTGACAGTAATGCTGTGAGCCCACAGTAGACGCTGTTATACCTGCTATGTGACAGCAACCAGCCCAACAAGATGTACATACCTGTGCAATGGTGGCATCCAGCCTAGGTGGGTAACCAATGGCTGTCTGAGTGACAAAGAGTTCTGCTTAGCGGAAAGGAAACCATAGATGAAACTGGGAACCCAACCTGGTCAGAATCCAGTCTTTGATAGTTTTCCTCTAAATCCAACCGAGAAGGAAAGAATGATCATCAAGACTTGGTTTCTACAGAGCTAAAGCAGACACACGACACACTGTGACTCCACAGTGGTCAAGCTGGCCGAGCAGAAAGGCCAGCCTGATGGTTCTCCATTTGAGCTAAGGTCCTCAAACTGGAGCAGGGACCTACATCACCTGGAGGGTGTGCTAGGTCACAGTCTGATAAGCCACAAGTTTAAGGCCAGACTGGACTGCATGAGAGCCTGGCGCAGAAAGCAAGAATTGTCCTAGGTTTAGGTGGTGCTCACAAGTTTGTTTTCCTGGCCAAAGGACCATCCTTTGAGAGATCTGCACAAGAGTAACTGAACAGGTCTCTAAAATCATGTACCCAGAATGCATTTTGTTTTATAGAAACCTCTAACATACCAGAATGAGGGCATCTGGGTGTTTTTAAATGTCCTATAGGACTCCAATCAGAAGATAAGGTTAAAAAATGCTGGTCAATACTAAGAACAAAAATGATCATTTAGGTTTTCTAACTAGGTAGAGAGATCCCAAAAGTGTTTTTTTCCACAAATCCACCCTTTGTTTGTTTTAAATGTCTATAATTTATTGGCATCCACATAAATGTTAATTTATGAACATGTCTAAACACACATGCATGTGTTCATGTACATACACATTTGTGTATGCAAAAAAATTAGTTTTATGGCTGAAGTTTTAGTGGTTAAGGTGCTTGCCTGCAAAGCAGAAGGACCCAAGTTCAGTTCCCCAGTACCCACGTAAGCTGGTGCATGAGGTGGTGCACCTGTCTGGAGTTTGTTTGCAGAGGCTGGAGGCCCTGGTGTGCTCATTCTCTCTCTCTCTCTCTCTCTCTCTCTCTCTCTCTCTCTCTCTGCCTCACTCTCTCTCTCATTCTCTCTGCCTCTTTCTCTCACTCAAATAAATGAATAGTAAAATATTTTTAAAAATAAATTAGTTTTGATCAAATACTAAAAAAGAAGTTAATCAGAATTTTTAGGAATATTTTCATTTATTCGCAAGCACAGAGAGACAGAAAGACAGAGATAGAGAATGGCATGCCAGGACCTCCAGCTGCTGCAAAGGAACTTCAGATGCATGTGCCACTTTGGGCATCTGGCTTTCCATGGGTACTAGGAAATCGAATCCTGGCTATTAGGTTTTGCAGGCAAGTGCTTTAACAAGTGAGTCATCTCTCCAGCCAAGAATTTTTAAAATTCTACATCACATGGAAACAAAATAGAGACAAATTGAGAGGGGAGGGAATATGATGGAGGGTGGATTTGAGAGGAGAAGGGTGTGAATGGGAAGGGAATTATTATGGTTTACTGTCATAATTTTGGAAGCTGCCAATAAAAAGTTTAAAAAAACTCTGCATCAGTAATCCATGTTCCTAAGATGGCTACTCCTGCAAATATGGTACAGTGCTTCAAATATTCCTGTCAATAAGAGCATGCTGATTAGCAAAATGGACATAAGAAATCTAATTTTCAGTAGTTAAGTGGACAATATTGAAAACATGTGGGTTAGCTGTTAAATTGTGTGTGAACAGCTCCCTACCAGCAGCAAACCTAGGAGTCCACAGTCTTGAAAGTTGCTCTGCGACTAGCATTGATGGGTTCATGCCTTTGTCTTCCTGCCTGGAGAGGTTACTACCTCTGACTGGATTAGGGGATGGTTCCATCTGCTGTCCAACATGGGATTTAATCATAAGGGGAAGGTACCTTCCATGAACCACTGATGCAAGTTGCTGGTCAGAAGAACCCCCACCCCCCACACACACACAATGCTAGCATTATATCATACTTTGTCTTCATTTTGTTTAAGGATTTGTATTTAACTTTTTTGAGGTTTACTTCAAGTTCATTATATGTTACATGTCTAAACCACACAGTTTGATAGTTTTGAGAATAAACCATGATTATAATCAAGAAACATTCGCATGAGTGCCAGAAGTTTCATTGCAATTCCTTTGAGTCCTTCTCCCACCACTAATTTCCTTTGCTTGCAATATTTTTTATTTAAAAATGATGTTCGGAATTCATTGATATGAATGCAGTCATGTATCAATTGAATTATTCAATAATCAGCAATCTTTCTTTATTGAATTAAATAGATTCTAATATGTGTATAACATTATTATCTATTCATCTATCAAGCCATTTGAGTTGTTTCTAGTTGACAACATAGGATGGTTCATGTATAGTCTTTTCCCTCTGAAAGCTTCATAATTTTAGTCTACAAATAAGCTGGTAATAGATTAAAAGAAAATATATCAAATTTATTAATGGACCTAAACATGAGAGCCACACACATTATACATGTAATGGCTTGAATCACATATCCCCCATTAACTCATGTGTTCTGAATGCTTGGTCCTTAGCTGGTGACAATTTGGGAGGTAGAGCCTTGCTGGAAAAGGTATGTTACTGAGGGCAGGCTTAAGGGTGTTATAACCAGCTCCCCCTTGCCAGAGCCTGATTCACTCTCCTGCTGCTGTTTTCCATCTGCTGTAGAAGAGGAGATGTCCAACCTCTGCTCATGCCATGCTTTCCCCTGTCATCACAAAGCTTCCTCTCTAGACTGTAAGTCAAAATACACTCTTTCCTCCCATCATCTGTTTTTTGGTCAGGGGTTTTGTCCCAGCAACAAGAAGGTAACTGCAACAATGCACAGAGAGACTCATGGGAGGGCGGGACTTGAGAAGATCATGCAGAGCTAAACCAAAAGGGTGTTGGGATAATGGGGCAGAAGAAGAGCCAGCAAGCTAGAGAAGGGTGAGAGGAGGAGATGCACAGTGAGAAGCGTTGTCTCCTCAGACAGATGACAATGCCTCCCAGTCACAGCCACCGGTGGTCATCTCTGTGGGAGACAGGTACCACACTCCCAGCCTCTTCTTCCTGTGGCATGGTCTTCTCTGGCAGAGGGGAAAATGTGGCTAGAAGTGTCTGCTGACTGATTAGCTCACCAGTGTAGTTTTCCTTTATAAAGTTCTTTCACAAAGGACCATCTTTTAAAGACATTCCAGTAACTACAGAGATCTGGAGACAGACACCAAGAATACTCAAAATGCTCCAAAGCAAGCATCCAAAGGCTGCTAAGAGCTCAACACAAAAACAGACTTAAAACTCACCCACTATGACTCAGGGAACTTTGTGGAAGAGGGGGCGGAAAGACTGTAAGAGTCATGGTGGGGGGAATATCCTGAGACATTGCTCCCCCCAACATACACTAACTGCTGCTCACACAACATTTCATGGAGCATTCCAGCAATCCCACTGGGCAGGGTCCTCAGTGGAATAGAGGCAGGGAGAAGGGAAACAGTGGTACCAACACATGAACTGTACATACAAAGTGTCTACTTATTTTAAAAATTAATTTTAAAAAATGTATATGCATGATAATTAGCATGTTGAAATGTTAGAATGTGGAGTCTCTTACCAACAACTCCCCCATGTGCTAGCTGCTGTTTATGGAAGAAGCCAAAGAGGATTAATCTCTTCCACAGAATTAAATTCTACTTCAATCCACCCCCTGATGTTTGAAATCAAAATTCCCAGTGGTCAACAAAAGTAGTTAAACAACTCTACAAATGTCTCATACCTTATGAACCAAGAATCCAGAAATCATAAGAATCATTTGTTGGTAAACATATTTCTAGAACTTTATTACATGAAAAGGAATACAATTCAATAAATGTGTTTGTAGTGCTGACAGACATTAGGAACAAGGTGACCTTCATCTTTTTAAGTATTTTATTTATTTCTTTGCAGGGAGAGAGAGAGAGAGAGAGAGAGAGAAAGAGAGAATAGCCTCTAGCTACTGTAAACATACTCTAGATGCATGTGCCGCTTTGTGCATCTGGCTTTATGTGGGTACTGGGGAATCAGAGAATCAAACCACAGGTTGTTAGGCTCTGCAGGCAAGTGCCTCAACCACTAAGCCATTTCTCCAGCCCACAGGGTGGACTTCTTTTGTATGTAGCAAGGTAGGGACTTTGACCTCAAAGAACATAAAAGTCAACCTGCACTGGTGAGACCAGAAGATGACTCCTTTCCCAGAGTAAAACTGATTCCTCAAGATGGTGTTCTTTTTTACTTCTTGTTTCTTCCTCCTTCTTGGAGCTTTCCGTGTCTTTGGTCTTCTCTCCAACCTACAAACCAAAGTCCTCTGCACATACTGAAGCCAATAAAGTTCATTCCAATTGGCTGTCTAGTTTCCACATGGGCTGTCGTCAGCCACATGCCACTGGAGTGAATCTCCAAACCAGGCACAGTTATGGGAAGAAAGGATTTATTGAAGCTACAGATCTAGGGGAAGTTCCATAATGGTGAAAGAGGCTGGCCCCCTTTCACAGGTCTAAGCAAAGAGAGAGAGAAGCCATCATCAACACCACATATACAGAATAGCAAACAGGCAGAGGGGAAGAGAGAAGATTTTTCTCACCCTTTATATAGCCTTAGGGTGGGGTCTTGCAACCCTATCCAAACTTGTTGGCTTCCTGAGTCTCTGGAATTTCCTTCCTTCATTGCCCTCCCAGAAAGGGATGTTCATTTCTAGCTTCTCTGAGCTTCTTTACATCCGGACCCCCTAATGAGAGGGCTGCCTTCCTGTGAATATCCTCAGAGACCCACCCAAGATCTTTTAATTAAAAAGATCAAGTTGACAACAAAACCTAATCATCACAAAAACCAAACAAAAGACTGGTCCTCAGGGCATAAAGAGCTCCCATCCAGAGTGTTCAGTCACAACACCCGTTTCTTTTCCAGGACCCCTCTCTATCACAGGGAACTTTCCTTCACTTTTCCTTTCACTAAAACCTTTCTTGCTGAAGCCCTTCTTCCACTTATTTGTGGGAGTCATTCTCTGTGATCATAACCCACCAGAAAACCAGCAACACCACCAATAAAGACTGCACTCAATAGTAAGCAATCTGTTGAGTTTTTGTTGCTGTCATTGGTATTCCCTTAGCTATGGTTTCCCTATGAGCCCAAGATGACCTTAAACTCACAATCCTCCTACTTCATCCATCCAACTGCTAGAATTGCAGGTGTGAATGCCGCACACATGCACAGTAAGTGGCTTTACTCTTTCTGGGTGACTTTCAGTATGTGCTTCTTCCCAGAATGACTCTCGAGTCTCCTCTGCAAAGATTTTGATGGATGCTCAGGTCTGGGACAGCCGTTCTGCATCCTTTAGAAAACCCATGTGCTGGGCTTCTATCCCCTCCTGCCTTCTCATAGGCAGGAAGGAGTTCTCTGTACTTTGTCCTCTTTCCTTCTCTGATTCTAATAAAAAATCTCTCTAAACCTTTAAAAAAAAAAGAAGAAACAGAAAACTCACATCCAAAATTGAAAATAGAGAACTTCCTTTGATGTCTTTTAACCTCCTCAGTAGAAACCATTTCCCAGACAAAGTGAGGTTCATCTCAGAAGAGACTTTGACTGTCCTGACGGAAGCCATGAATAGAAAGGAAAGCTCACAGTGCACACCATGATACTTTCCTGTTGTACTTATCAACACGAGACGGTAAAGGACAAGTTTAAGATTGTCCCAGTTCCCAACTCCAGAAACAAACAAACATGGTCTGAGTCACGGCTCATTGCAACGAGGGAGCTGTGCTTGGGTGTGAAGGTCGCCATTGGATTTGACCTTGTGTTGAATAACTGGGTTCAAGAAGTGAAATTTTCCTTGCATTGGGTCCTTAAGAAACAATGCCACGGGGCTGGAGAGATGGCTCAGCGGTTAAGGTACTTGCCTCCAGTATCCAAGGCCCTGGGTTCAATTCCCCAGGACCCACATAAACCAGACCCACAAGGTGGTGGTCCTGGTGCTCTCACTCTCTCTCTCTCTCTCTCTCTCTCTCTCTCTCTCTCTCTCTCTCTCTTTCTCTCTCTCTCTCTCCCTGAAAATTAATAAATAAAATTTAAAAAAAGAAACAATGCCATGATTCAGTGTGTCTTATCTACCCATGGAAACTGAAACACTAATTACTTCTAGTTACTGGAGAAGCAATGGCCATTCTGATTAGCCGTGGGAGTATTTGGCATTTGTGTGTGTGTGTGTGTGTGTGTGTGTGTGTGTGTGTGTGTGTGTGTGTGTGTGTTTGTCACTCGCCACTGTGATTAGAGTGGTTGTTTTTTGGTCTGGTTCCATGGCACTACAGAGCAGCCACTCTGGAGCTGATGTGTCAGATTATGTTCAGCAAACCTAATGTGGTACCCCCACGCCGGCTCTTAGCCACCCCAAGGCCAAGCTACAAAGTCAGTGCCTAGCTGTCATTGTCACTGGTTGTGAGGAAGTGTAAATCAAGAAACACAACCTAATCAGGGAGAACACGGATGCTTCCCCAAGGAACTGACATTTTCACTAAGAGTATGAAATTTCAAAGGTCTTCTGTTGCCACAGTCCCCAGAGTTCATTTAGCCTTTTCTTCTGTTTTCCTGTACTCACAACCCTATTATTTCTGACAAATGTATTATGGTTAGAATGCATGAGTCAAAGAGTGCTGTCATCTCACACCATCCCGACTTTCTCTAAATGTGAGAACGTTCCTAGGCTCTGGAGATTCAATGAGCAGTCTTAATTAGAAGAATCTTGTGAGACATCTGAGGAGATAGCTCAGTGGATAAAGTCCTTGCATCATGAGTATGAGTAAATGAGTTCAATTCCCAGTATCCATGTCAAAATGTTGTATGTAGTGTTCTTCACCTGAAATCCCAGCACTGGGGAGGACGAGACAGGGAGCTATCTGGAGCTTGCTGGTTAGCCTGTCTAACCTAATTGGTGAACTCTGGCCACATGAGAGACCCTGTCTCAAAAAAGAGGTGGAGAGTGAGAATAACATCCAAGGAGAGGAGTGCTTTGTGCTCTGGCCTCTATACATATGCTCCTCCACACAGGGCACCCATACCCATGTAAGCATGCATACCTGTAACGCCACACACCACAAAAGAAATTCTTATGAGAAAATTCCTACCAGTTCAGTTTAAAGTGTAAAGGAAGGCTAGACAGATGATTGCAAAGCCTGATGGGCCTGATCAATTCTCCAGTACTCATGTAAAGTTAGATGCATCTGAAGTTCATTTGAGATAGCAACAGTACCTAGTTCTTTCAGTCTCTCTCTCTCTCTCTCCTTTCAAATAAGTAAATAAAAATCTTTAAAAAAATAAAGTGTGAAGAAAATAATACATAACATAGATCTAAAACATGGAACCAAAAATGTTTAGTGATATCACTACATTGTTGGACAGGAAATAAGTATTTCTCTCAAAATTATATGGGGGAGAGGAATATTTTTTAAAATGCAATAGTTTTTAATGTCAATGAGTGAGTTGAATTGTGAGATAGCAAAATACATCCCTTTTTCTCTTACCTCAAAGCTCAATGGGATTAATAAGAAAGAGAAGTTGATCCCTCTGCAGAATTAATGAAATATAGCATAAAATTTACTAGAAGAAAGTTATTAAAGCTCAAGGAATCAGAGATCTTCAAAAAGGCCTCAGAATAGAGAAGGTTGAAGCCTTGGGTCAATGGCTGAAACCCCCTCACCCCCTCTTATCCCCTCTCACCTCTCCCATCCTCCACCCTGCTATTGGTTTGAACAACAGATGACTTAAAAAATATTCATCCACTGCTATGAAATGGATTCATTCCTCCAACACCTGGCTGTGGATTCCTACTGAGATCACATTGTTGCATATTGATTCTCTCACCAAATTAAATCCAGACACCCTGGGAATAAGACCATACCATGCACAGCACAACCTAGCACACTGCTTGCTACTGATGGCTTGGGAACCTGAATTCTCAGGGGTATCTATATCTTTAGTATTTGCTGTTGGGGGTCATCTATGACACAATATACCATCGCTAGATGGATTCCTTTGTCTTTCTGGTTATTAAGACGCAAGGTACTAATATATGTCTCAAGTAATAGTCATTTCTTGGTTTTTAGTTTTAGATTTGGATTTAATTTCAACAAATTCTAATTGAGGGGGGAAGAGTTCCCTATTTTGTCAGACATTGTCCTGAATACTGCCTCCTTACACAGGCAGCAACAGTAGGATGGAGGAATAATTATTACTACCCCGAATTTTGAAGATGTGTTAGAAAGGATCCATATTCTACATAAGATTACCCAGTCAGATGTCCAGTATGGGAAAGACCACCAGGATCTCATCTCTCCCTGGAGGCAATCTTGAAAGTAAATTTAAGACAAATTCAGAAATATTGCAAATTAATGCAAGACCCAAACATGTCAGTCCACATACTAGATATCACTTATAGATATGGAGCCTGAATATAGTGTGAATGCAAATTGATTTCATACACACTTGTGAAAATGTCTGTGTAATTACAGGGTTCCAAATCTGGCACATGGCATCTAAGAACCAGCTTGAGGATTCCTGGGCTAATTACTCTCTGAGGATTTTGGGGGTTAATTACTCTCTAGGATAGAAAAAGACACAAAAGACCTAACAATCTCATTACTTCCCCCCAAAAAAATATGCAGCCATAGGTGTTGAAAAGTTAAAACACTCTTAGATTTCACATCTTGTACACTGCTAAATATTTGCCAACATGTCTTATACAATCAGACATATTTTTAAAAGCTTGCAAATCCTGATAATTAAAAATGATATGTAACAAGTTCAAAAAGTAACCTTGGTAGCTGAAGGGCAGGAACAGCCAAGCTAACAAGAATGCCAGTCAGGGGCTTGTGGTGTTTTGATTTTCTTTATCAATGTTATTTTGCATAAAGGCAAATGAGCTGCATATTGCTGTTCTAAGAAGTAATTATTTGGCTTTATGGTTACAAAAAAAAGAAAAGGTACAGACATTCATTTTGACTGCTTTATTGTGATGTACAGCTAATGATATGCCCAGTATGCTTGGTCACTCTCTGATGTACCAAACATACATAAACAGAGAAGAAGGCTCAAGACTCCTGCCCGTTTTGGAAAGCAGAGGAACCCAGCGGTAACCTGGCAAAAGAAGAATGTCTAATTAGAAATAAGAACCAACTGATCAGCGGTGACCCCAACAGTGCTCCTGAGAAAAAAAGATGATTTCACTAAATGGTAAAAACTACAACTGTGGAATGGCAATCCAACCTCGTTTGTCAATTTTCCATACAAATTAAACATCTGTGGTTTCCACTTTCATGTCCAAGATGCTGTGTGGCCAACAATACCATCCAAGACCAGCCACCACCTTTCTGTATCAGAGAGGCACACCTCTCTCTGGGCACACGTCAATTGGAGATAGAAAAGCATGTTGGGCCTCAGTGGTTTAGGTAAATGCCTGCAAAGCCAGATGCACAGTGGTGCATGCATGAGTTTGTTTGCAATAGCTGGAGGCCCTGGAAATGCACATTTTCTCTCTCTCTCTCTCTCTCTCCTCTCTCTCTCTCTCTCCTCTCTCTCTCCTCTCTCTCTCCTCTCTCTCTCCTCTCTCTCTCCTCTCTCTCTCTTCTCTCTCTCTTCTCTCTCTCTCCTCTCTTCTCTCTCTCTTTCTCTCCCCTTGCAAATAAATAAAAATATTTAAAAAACAAAAGCAAGCATGGTGAGACAGGTCATTGGTAGCCAAGAGTAAATGCACCTTGCTGACAGCTCAAAAAGGGCTCAGGAAAGGGCCTCTGTCCCAGGCACTTGGGCTCATCAGGCAGGACGAATGAGTCACTGCTCTTTTTCATCTCTGCCCTTCACTTATGGTAGTCATGACTACCCTTCCCTGAAACAGAAAGATGAGCCAAGTCGGGCTAGCACACCCAGCAAGCCCACATCCCCCCCTACCTTCCACATCAGAGCCCATGTCTGCAATCTCATGGAAGAAAATACATGTGGCTACATAAAATTTCCCTTATATCCCACTTTTGTGAGTGGAGGAGTGGAGGTACTTGGTATAACCGATGTATGCCTTTGATAAAGACAAGATATAGGTAAATGTTAATATAATTACCTTACTTTGAAGACTATTACCTTTGCTCATGCAGAGAACTGGTAAAGTGTATTGCCCAAGAAATTCATTTCCTGCTATCAAACCCTGATTTTCAACAACAAAACGTATCAATGCCAGTTCAGGCACTTGAATAATAAATGTGAATGTTTCATTCCATTGTGGACTAAAAGCTGAAATAGAAAGAAATGGATACAGAAATATCATAGATACTCTCTCCAGGGGAAAAAAAATACAAGTAATAATAGCTCTCGAAAAATTTTCATTTTAACACATTAGAAACACCAACAATAATCCTAGCCTGTATCTCATAAGACTTACTTGTTCAATGCACTCAATGGGATGAATAAGTTATAAGAATAATAACAGCATTGGGTGTTTACCATGGCTAAGCCAAGCTTCTAAAAGCTTTCCTTTCCACAGATCTTCTCCTCCTGTTCTCACAGTAACCCCTCAGGGTTTCTCACCTTTTACAGGTGAGAAAACCCAGGAATTTAGCAGGCTTTCACAGGATGACCACTACATAGTAGAGCAGAGATTCAGGCATGGGGAGCCCCAGGACAAAGTAGAAACTTTGAATCATTATGAAATATGACTGAAGTTAAGGCATGTCCTTCGCAAAGAAATTGAGATAGGAGGAAGTGGAATGTAACATTGATTTCCTGTCCCAGGTCCTATTACCGGAAGCTCCATCCATACTTGGGGGAATAAATAGATGAATGTCCCACGTTATGTAAGCAACATTCTCTCCAGTCCTATCACAGTGAGCTCTTCCTCTTTCTTTTTACTAGTGATTATTCCAAAGCTCAAAGTTGATGAAAAATTTGGGTTCTAGTAAAATAAATCTTCCCAAGCAACCAACCATCGAAATGGTTTCCACTGATGACCCAAATCATCCAAAACCTAGATCATCATTGTATTGAGATCAAAGATATGCTTTTCCTAATAAAGACTCAGAAATAAATAATATATGTCCAGGCAAAAAGGCAAAACGTCTATATTATATCAACAGTTTCTGTTCTTTTAGGAGTATTGTTGACAGATTTGTTAATATTACAATTAACTAATTGTACTAATGTCTTTGGTTTCAATCCTGCACCTGCCATGCCAAGGGCACCTTTATCAAAGAGGTACAAGGTGTGGTTTATACCCATGGAAACAATAAACTGATTGGCTCATGCTGAAATAATGACTCTGGCCTGAGAAGAGAGAAATCTGGAGAGAATCCTAGTAGATTTAGAATTTGTGCTTTACAGACACTGCAAAACACCTGTGGACAATTCTCTTTCTTCCTCTAAAACTGTGTCCTTGTACACACCCTTTCTGCCCCCTTCCTTCCTCCAGATCTCTGTGTCTTTATATGTTTCTCTGTGTCTTTCCATCTCTCTCATAGATAACACCCCCCACACCTGCTGTGTCTCTGTCTGGCAGGAGGCACTGCCCTTCCTGATGCTGAGAACTAACTACTGACCACCTCAGCCCTCCCCCAAGCTGGACATTCACCTTAAAAGCCAGATCTTGATCTGGCCTCCCGCTTCCTCCCATCTTGGGAGCTAGCCTAGAGCTCGGGTTCCTTTATTCCTATTAAAAACCTTTCCTTTCAGAGTAGTCTCCCTGGTGGTCATTTTCATTTTAACATAAGCCAGCTTCCCTTGCCAGTGTTTGGCACACCTTCCTGCCACTGTTTCCAGTGCTATGGCGGAGGCGATGTCCACCCTTCGGTTTATTATTTTCCCTGCCAGGATGGAGTCTCCCCCTTGAGTCTGTAAGAAAAAATAAACCCTTTCCTCCACAAGCCACTTTTGTTTGGGTTCTTTCTGCGCAGCAACAGAGAAAGTTGACTGCAACACATCCCTTGTTCTTGTCTGGATGACACAGCCTTCTTTACAACCTGACTTCTGCATCTCGTAACCATTGAAATCATACCCTGACTGATTTGTATTCCTTAAAACTCTCCCATACCTCCTGTTCAGAAGTCTTAACTGAATCCATTTTATTGAGAGGAGTTCCTAAAATCTCAGCATGACCTCCACAATTTTTCCCATGAACACCTTTTCAAGATAACATCATTTTACCTTTCACTAATCTTTTCTTAAGCATCACAGATGCCACTCACCTTGAGCTCACTGGCTTTTCCCTAGAAACTTTCATTTTAGCTGTGTCTTCTTCATGTTTAGATTTATATTCTCCTTTTCCCCTTTAATGCCCTTCTCCCCCAATCTGTAGCAAAATAAAAAAAAATCTACATTCCTTAAGAGCTACCTCCACTGTGTCCCTTCCACACAGGTATTTGTATTCTCCTGAAACATCGGTACCTCTCCATCATAATAGTTTAGATTGTACATCACCTCGCATACTGAGTCATGAATTATCTATAATAAAGTTAACCAGAACATCTATAACAGTACATTTAATAAACAGATTTTAAGTCTTCTGGTGTTTCTGAAAGCATCAGGCTAATAGCATAGCAGGAGGTCAAGTTTGGTGAAATAAATTGAATATCCTCCAAGATGTTTCCATAAAACCCAGACATGAAGCTAAAATCGGAGATATGCTATCATAAGGGGCATACTGAACATTTTAAAGTTCACGTGTGTGATGGTTAGGTTTTGTTGTCAACTTGAACTTTTTAATTATCTTGGGTGGGTCTCTGAGGATGTTTATAGGAAGGTAGCCTCTCAGTAGGGGGCAGGATATAAAGAAGCTCAAAGAAGCTGGAAGTAAACATCCTTTCCTGTGTGGGCCATGCAGGAAAGAAATTCCAGAGACTCAGGAAGACATTAAGTCTGGGGAAGGGTTGTAAGACCCTACCCTAAGGCTATATAAAGGGGAAGAGATTCTCTCCTTGGCCCTCCTGCCTGTTTGCTATTGTGTGTGTGGTGTAGCTGATGGGTTTTTCTCTCTGCTCAGACCTTTGAAAGAGGGCTGGCCTCTTTCGCTGTTATAGAACTTCCCCTCAATCTGTAGTTTCAATAAATACTTTCCTCCCCCAAATTTTGCCTGCTTTGAAGATTCATCCCAGCGGCGTGTGGCTGACTATGACAGTGTGTTTGGCCATGGAGACTCAAAGGGTGGAGGGAGACGAAGCTTCCTGACATAGCAAGTACTCCTCCACATGGCCATTAAAATGTGACTTCAACTTTAAATCATGCCAAGTTAGCTAGCAAGCTGACACCACTCTTCCATATCCCACGTACAATGCAGCATGGGAAGCGGCAGGTAGCTACAACTTTCTGAATGGTTTTTCCATTCTCCTTGCATTAGAGGCCAAATGCAGGGGAAGTATCTGGAGAAGCCAACGGGAAGCAGGCTGTAGACATAGTTGGAAATTATCATTCAAGAAATGAATGACTTGTCTGCCAGCGCCATTTAGTCTGAAGCATATTTCCAGACTCTGAAATGAAGCCCACTGTGGGAATATCCATTCAAAAAGGATTCCACCCTCAAGGCTCAGCTCCAAGGTCACATCCAAGGTGATCCTGACACGGAGTTAGTCTCAGGAGCCTACTCCAACTTCTATATTTCCTGAGCGATTTCATTCTCACTGAAGGAATGAGAATACAGTGCCTTATTGCATAAAATGTCCTGGGGTACTGGGATGCCAAAAATCTTACCAAATTCATTTCTTCCAATCCAACACTTCCCTCTTAGCAATCATGACTGAATGATGTATCTAAAAATATCCTTCCATTTCTATGGCTTCCTTAGTTGGAGTGAGAAGCCACAGACCTTTGATCTAAAATAATTCAAGCAGCAAGGTTAAAATGTGTAAGAGCCATTGGGAGATTTTATCTAACACAGAGGCTAAGGAGAAATGCAGCTGTCCAAACATAAAAGGAGAAAACTAATCATTTTAAAGGGAAAACTAATCATTTTGTGGGTCAGGTAAAATGTATCTGTCATCTGAAAATATACCTCAATCAGCTCATCGTGGTCAAGTTGAGTTTGTTGCAGATAACATTTGGGCAATCTCGAACATCATGCAAACCCCTTTGATTTCTGAATAATTAATCTACATGAAAACTATTCACATGAGAAAGAAGCCTGGTGGAAGTTCTGTGACATCGATGAGGAGCCTCACCATTTTTTTTAATGACCCGAGTCTGCTGTTTGATTTGATCATTGGGGACGCCGTAGACTTCGATGATCACCAGTGTGTCTGTTTTCTTGGAAGATGTGCTAACGGGCAACTGGATTCCGCTGATGAGCTACATAAGCACAGAGAGGAAGGACTTAGTCGTATGTTAGACGGAACCAACACGCGATTTCAAAATC
The DNA here is from genome assembly GCA_004024765.1 of Zapus hudsonius. Classification (NCBI taxonomy): domain Eukaryota; kingdom Metazoa; phylum Chordata; class Mammalia; order Rodentia; family Dipodidae; genus Zapus; species Zapus hudsonius. Next base: position 27,729 of record PVHP010013591.1, read on the forward strand.
AAATGACACGTTCCAGAAATGCAACAGGCTCTAAGTCAGCTCCTACAAAATCTGTCACTAACAATTCATACACATTTAAAAATTTAAACCTTTGATCCTCAAGGAAATAAACACCAAGCACATAACTTAAATGTCCCATTTTATTAAGTGTGCTGAAAGTCCACAATGTCCACAGCTTAATAATTTTTAGCATTTATTTTTATTTGAATAGCATTTACTATGATGACTTCTTTTTACAATAATTTAGGCTGGATTTAGTCCAATACCATTGTCTTCATATTCATATTTCATATACAAGAATTTTCATATTAAAAAAATTCACATCAATATGAGTATTCCCAAATATTAAAAAGTCACATCATGTAATTTTCATCACAGTATTTTCTGAAAGAATTTAGGTTTGGATAACTTATAAAATTTGGCATTTTCATGCTTATCTATACTACTGTAGTAACTGAGCTTGATAAATGTATGTAAAGGACTGGGTATCAAAAACATGTTTGACCGACCCTCCTATATACACTATTCTAAACCAATAATGAATTGAAACCATAAAATCCTTACTTTCACACAGAAAGCTCTCAAGGAAGCTGGGGGCATCCTCTGGTAAGAGGGGCCCTGAATATGGCAGGAGGAAACATAACCCCAAGACAAATTGCTCTGGCCTATAAGTCCATCCCAGTCATTGGCTACGTCCCACACTGAGATGTTGGTCAAAGAGGCCCAGAAGGTCTCCAAAATAAGGCAGGCTTATGTCAAAGCTCTTGAATGCCTCCCCAGGCAAAAGATAAGACCCTATCATTGAAGAGACCATGGACTGTCCTCACACAAAACTAAGAGACCCTGTTGGATCCAGAAAAGTAACCAGTCTCTAGATGGTAGCATGTGTAGTGCTGGAAGGTGTTACATGAGCTGCCAGGGGAAACTAGCCAAAGATATTCAGAGAAAGAAGAGGTCATTGGTATGTAACACCAATGGATAGTATGAGAATGCTGAGCACACTGCTATATGACAGAGCCCAGCAGTAAAGCAAACTTAATACTCACCCACCATGACTCAGAGAAGTGAGTAGAAGAGTGGGTGGAAAGATTGTAAGAGCCATGGTGGGGGAGAATATCCAGAGACATGGCTCCCCTCAACAACAACACACAAAGAAAAAAATTGGCTACTTCTTGTACAATTCATAACCCCCTACCCGATGGTCTGCTCCAAAGATCCTACTGAGGAGGGCGCCCAATGGGAGGGGGGTAGGGAGGAGGGAAATCCGGGTACCATCATAGGACTTGCTCATGCAATATATCTAATTATGAACAATAAATAAGTTTATATATAAAAAAGAGTTCCAGGACAAAAAAAAACCCCAAAAACAAAAGCATGCTTAATGAAGTCATTGATTATATTTTTATTTAGGCTTATTAAGGAAGCAAAAGAAAATGCTTAAGTTTTAAGACAAAATTAACACAATATATTTGAAATATCCTAATGCTATATGCTATAGATACAGTTATAAAAACTGAAGCATAATTTTAATCTCTGAAGATGATTGTATTGATATGTAAGTAGTTAGATTAAAAGGAAAGAGAAATGAAGGAGCTGGAAGTAAAGGTAGGAAGAGAAAAGAAAAAAAAAAATCTATGCAGCTCTTCCTTCCTCTCCTAAATCCATACATCATGGGATCCACAGCCAATGGACATCAATCGATGAGGGTGCTGAGACATTGACATATTCGCAAAGAACATTGGTTATTGACATCCAGATCACTGTTCCCGAATAGTGCACACAAGCTGACTATCAGCTCTGCAGGCCTTAGAGCTTTAGCAAAACGTAAAATAGCTCAGTTTTCATATACTCATATATTCATATATTTCATATAGTCATATACTGTATACCAAAATAAAGAAAATCCAAATTGTTATAAGACATAATTCACTGTGAAAACTGAAAGAGAATTCAGGGAGTTTCGGTGGATCTCTGCAACAAAGCAGACTCAAAACTCACCCACCATGACTCAGGGAACTAAGCGGAAGAGGGTGTGGAAAGAATGTAAGAGGCGTGGTGGGGGAGAATATCCAGAGACATGGCCCCCCTCAGCAACAATCCACAAGAGGGAAAGAAGAAAAAAAGAACGAAAAACTGGCTGCCTCTGGTCCAGCTTTTTTACACCCAACCTATGGACAGATCCAGAATGCGCACCGAGGAAGGACTCCAGTGGGTAGGGGACAGAGAGGAGGGAAACAGGGACACATTCACAAGTTTGCTCATACAGAATATAAACTTATTCATAATAAAGATATCTTAAAATAAAATAAAATATATCAACTCTAATTTATTTATTTATTTCTGTTTTTTTGAGGTAGGGTCCCACTCTAGCCCAGGCTGACCTGGAATTCACTATGTAGTCTCAGGGTGGCCTCAAACTCACAGCAATCATCCTGCTTCTGTCTCCCTAGGGCTGGGATTAAATGTGCGTACCTCACAGCTGCTTGCTACAGGCACCGTGAGGGAGGAAGGATGCCAAACCAAGGAGTTTGCATTGAGTGAATACTCAATGGCTCAGGCCTGACCATTTAAGTCTGGACAGTGATTTCATGGTTGCAGCAAGCTAGGAAGTAACAGAGCTGGACTAAAGCTGTGAGTTTGCAGGTAACAGGCTAAACTGGAGATTGACAGCCTTCATCCGGGATCTAAAAAAGCTTCTAGTAAAACATGGCCCTATGATTCCCAAGGCATGCTCTTTACAATCTGTGTAAGTCCTAAAATAGTTTTTAAGCTCCTTAGAATGATCAAGAGAGGAAGACCCATGTGAACATGGTAGCAGCTTCCTAGAAAATTCATTAACCCTGCAGTTGAAATCTCAGCCGGTTAACACCTCACCATGAGACTCCTCAGAAACAAACATGAACATTTGTAAGCATCTGTGCATGTCAGCCACCTTGGACTTTCCTTTCCAATAAAAGAACACATATGTTCTCTGTACCATACTCAGCATGAAACAGACAGCATTCCTTTAATTAGCTTCCATGGATTTGAGTTAATATTGTATGTCAGACCCTATCAATAAGGCTTAAACAAACAAGGATTTTGTCCTTAAAGAATCCTCAGATCACTGGGACATAAGGGTAATAGGTAAAGAAATGATGATAACAGAATGTGGAAAGAGCCACAATATATGTGCACATAGGATATAACAGAAAGACAGAAAAACTATATGACCCAAAGGATTAACAGTCAAGAAGAAAGCTTCCAGAAAGAAGTGACTTTTAAGTCATAAAAATGAGTCAGGATTCAATAAGCAGATGAATGACAGAAGAAAAAAAGACAGTTCAAATAGAGACTCCATACAAGCCATGGAAGGAAACCATGGGTGTAGAAAGATTCTATTTCTATATGGTTATAGAAGAAGGTTAAGGCTAGAAGGCATGAGAAGTAGCGGATAGAGAAATATCTACGGTCTCACTAGGAAGGTAACCAGTAGACGAAAGTAAGTACTCATAAAATTAGCATTGTTGCAAAACATCTCTCTGGAAAAGTTGAGGAAGAATAGTTAGGACTGGGCTGGAGAGATGGCTCAGCGGTTAAGGCACTTGCCTCCAGTGCCTAAGGCCACGGGTTCAATTTCCCAGGACCCACATAAGCCAGACCCACAAGGTGGTGGCCCTGATGCTCTCTCTCTCTCTCTCTCTCTCTCTCTCTCTCTCTCTGTCTCCCTCTCTCTCTCTCTCTCTCTCTCTCTCATCTCTCTGCTTGAAAATGAATAAATAAAATATTTTTAAAAGAATAGTTAGGACTGCTTAGCAAAAATGGAAAGATATGGAAAGGTAGGCATTTTCTTGTATTCAAGTTTCAAAGCTTGTTTCCCATTAAAATGATATTTGCAACTGAAAAAAAATATAAACAAGAACAAATGCACAGAGCAATTGAAGCTTCCTGCTGCGTCATTTGCTCTGTTCTTATATCATCCCCTGGAAACCTCTACAGTGGGAATTATTTGTCTTAATTTCTTTTGTTATTTTTTAAGATATTAAAAAATTACATAATCAAAAAAAAGAATAGTTAGCACTGAAAAGGGCTTCCTGCCATCCCTTAGGGGGCCTAAGGAGATCTAGTGACAGGTTATTAATTCCTAAAATAGAACAGCAGCAAAAAGGTCAAGCAAAAGAATGGATAAGAAAGACATGGAAAACGAGTATCAGCAGAATTTAAAGACATGGGAAGTGAGGGAGATGAGATTAGAATGTCTCCCACTGTCCTAGACTGAGCTGAGTAGAAGCGTTGACTTAGCAATGTCAGATTTAAAAGTAGATCGACTAAGAAGGGATGTTGAGATTCTAAATGGATAAGCTTGACAGAATGGTGATTAAATAGTTATGGATACTGAGTAGATTATTTATAACATGCCTCGGAGTCTAAAAATGAGGTCAGATTCAAGTTTTGAGCATTGTTGGTGGTTAACCTATGCACATGTTCTAAGAGCACCCCGGGAGAATATAGAGTTCAGAATGAGGGTGAGGTTCAAGCTTTAGGCAAAGCAAATATTTGAAGAGGAACACTTCACTGGTAGTGAGACAGAGTCTCCTGGTAGGTCAGAGGAGATAGAAGCAGGGACAACCTCAGGAGAACAGAGGGGATATGAATGTGTTCAGAAGGAAGCTTACAGGAAGCTGATTCACCTCTTGTCTCTAAATCAGCTATTTTTAAAATACAGAAATGGGGCTGGGGAGATGGCTCAGAGGTTAAAAGTACTCTCCACTCAAGAATGAGAGCCTGAATGCACTCAAATTCAATTCCCCAGCACCCACTTAAATAGATGGGCATGGCCACACACCCCAGTCCTGCAGGAGCTGGAGACGAGAGAACCTCTAGGGCTTACTGACTGAAACAAAAGGGGGTGCTCTGGGTTGAGTGAGAGACACTCTGTGAAGGCAATAGGCCAATGAGTGAAAAGAGGAAGACATCCTGTATTCTTCTCTGGCCTTTGCATGTGTGTGCACAGGGGTCTCACATTTGCACACACATGAGCACATACTACACACCCATATCTAAACATACACACATACAAGTACACACACACACATACACAAGCACACTTGCCAAAAAAATGCAGAAAGGATGCCAAACCTAGAATCACCTTATAAAAGAAACTCAGTGGTCAGTAAACTCCACCAAATCCCAGAAACAGTGTTAACTAGCAATTTTTGGCTATTTCTATTGTCATAGGCCATTTGTATGTCATGGGCAATTTTTGTGGATTTTAGTGTCACTGATTCCCCAGAAACCAGGAGCCAAGTCAACTCCGTTCTTGAGGGCACTTTCCTGCTGTGGGTGGGATCTTTTCCACCCCATTCTTCTCTTCCGTACTCTACTTCATTATTCATTTCTGGAAGACAGGTCAGAAAATATACCATGCCTAGCTGGGATTAACTGATGAAGGCCCGATGAAGGTGAGGGTAGGTTCCCAAGCCCTGGGGAATGGTGCCTTTGGTAGAAGAGCTGAGATCAGAGCCTTAGGAGAAGCATGCTCTGTGGACTCCAGGGTTTCAGTCACTGGATTCAGGTAGTGAGCATCAGGAGGAGGCTACTTAGCAGCAGAGCCCCAGGGTCCCTTAACTAACAGTATTAGGCAGGCAGACATATAACAGCCTGACTGCTAACAATAACAGCCCTGGTCCAAGAGCATTTCACATGGTTCTTATGGTTGTACGAGCAAGTGGTTCAAGAGGGTCACCAAAAAAACTTCATCTACCCAATTTAATGGCAAACAAACCCTACAATTACAGTCTAAAGAAAAATATCAACTAGAACATTTCAAAAAGATTCAGTGACATTTTAAAAAGTAAACAGGGGCTGGGAGGGATGGCTCAGCAGTTGATGGTGCCTCTTTGCAAAACCTGTCCGCCTTGGTTCAATTCCTCATTATCCACAGAAAGCCAAGAAGCCCTGGTGTGTGATTTTTTTCCTCTCTCTCTCTCCCTCCCTCTCTGTCTCCCTCCCTCCCTCCCTCTCACTCAAATAAATAATACAAATAAAAAGTAAATAAATCCTATAGTTGTAGATAAAGAAGGAGGTCTTGAAAGGTCTGTGCTAATGAAGACAGCTGCTTCTGCTCTCACTGAAACAATGCAGGATGCAATGAAGTGAAAAAGGAAAGATGAAACACCATAGGCATATGCATGGGAGAAAGGCACTGAGTGGAAGGCAAGAGGAAATGCAAAGGAAGCAACACGAGGTAATTAACAATGGAGGGCAAAAAAGCCAGAGAAGGGCTGGGGAGATGCTCAGTGGTTAAGGTGCTTGCCTCCAGTGCCTAAGGACCTGGGTTCAATTCCCCAGGACCCACGTAAGCCAGATGCACATGGTGGTGCATGTGGCTGGAAGCCCTGGCATGCCCATACTCTCTCTCTCTCTCTCTCTCTCTCTCTCTCTCTCTCTCTCTCTCTCTCTCTCTCTCTCTCTCTCTCATCTATCTCTGCTTGCAAATAAATAAAATATTTTTAAAGCCAGAGAAAATCTCCATCTCCATTGAAAGTAATAAAGAATAAAATCAAATACAGATTTCTGTACCGACATTATTAGAACAAGTGTTCAGAGTGCTCCCCACTAACAGAGCAAAGGGGAGCATTCTAAGCTTAAAATCAATTGCAGGTACGACAGCAAGAAGAGTGTATGCATACCTTTTCTTTGTAAGCAAACAAAGTTCAGAGACATCAGACGAAGAAAAAAAATCTTGAACTATAAAAGTTTAAGAGATTAATGAAGGGAAAATAGCTCCTAGAATTTCCTGGTAAAATTCTTCAATGTTAAGGGACAAAACGTTACATGTCCACAGGGTCATTAGCGGGCTGAACTCAGACCTCTCCATAACAGTGCTAAATGGTGAGATACAATGAAATAATATAAATAGATCTTACAGGAAAAAAAGGTTTTAGCCTCAATATTTCTATTCGCAGGCAGAAAATCATTCATGGACAAATGCAACAGAAAGGCGTTTGCAGACACAAAAAGAGGTTAAGATGCCACCCACTTATCATACCTGGGAAAATTAATGGAAATTTAAAAGGCATTAGGGAAACTCAGTGAAATTCGAAATATTATCATATCCGATCTAGTTGACATGATAACCAGCAAATAAACAAAAATGTCATCAATCTTACCCTTATGGACAGAGTGACGGGAATGCTGTCTGCTACTGTTTCATTTGGGGTAAAGTTTGAGGTAGCATCCCGTAGGAAGTGTGGCTTCAAAATATATCCAGCACCACCATTATCCAAAAATTTGCCATTTTGCAAGTCCATAGGCAGTCCAGGGGTCTGGAAATTTAAGGCCACTGTGAGAAAGAAGTATTTTGAGATGGTCAGAGAATAAAGAATATAACTTAAAATGGCATTTAAATGACTAGCTAAAATCTTATGGAGGACCTATTTGTACAAGACCAATTAGCATTTTCTTTCCGCCATATCTACATTAACATGTATTTGTGAGTTTTAGCATTGAATCTGTAAATTAAATTGTACACTAAGTTATACGTTTGGTTATTGCTGGTATTTGTTTTTGTTTTTTTGTTTTTTAACAGTCTCACGTAGCCCAAGGGTATCCTCAAACTCACTATGTAGCCAAAGTAAACTCCTAATCCTCCTGCCTCCACCTCTTTAGGGCTGGGATTATAGTCATACATCACTACGCCAGACTACTAGAGAGCTTTGAGTAAGAAAATCAAAATGGCCCAAGGTATAGATTACAGCAAAGCTATGCATGTACCAGGTAACAGTCAAGAAATGTAAGAGCCAAGAAAATACATAAATGTGGGACAAGAAGACATCAACTATATTACAAATTTTCAGGCCCAAGAGATAAATCTGTCACTTGAAGAGACAGAAACAGGCAGAGTCCTCTCCATTGGAATACAGAAGTAACTCAATAGAATATGGGATGTGGTTCCCCAAGTCCTTCCCTTTCCACATGGTCCCTTTGCTCCTTTTCTCTGGCCTAGCTAGGACCTTGAAACAGCCCAGGAGAGGAATAAATTTAGTCTCCAGAGCCCCATTTTCCCGACCTTGATTGACCTTTAGGAAAAACCTCAATTCTTGAAACCAGTGATTTACCATCAATGCCTGACCTTCAATCCTCAAGGCCAAAAGCTTTTTATAGGAAAACAAAGCATTTCCCACTGATTCACACAATGAATTCATTTCAACTTACTTTTGCAAAATAAGTCATTATTCTATCTAACATACCCATTTGACAACCAATGTTCCAAAATTCTTGAGGATTAAAATTAGAAGAGTCTGCTCTTGTCAATTTGGGATATATTCTGGTAATGAACTTCTTGGTGTGAAAAATAAACTCATGAACTAAAAATAAATTAAAATAGTGTGAAAGATTTATAATCACTGAAATAAGCTATGGCTTCTACTTATTCCTTATACATAAGATAATTCTATAGTAGTATCAATAACACAGATCTATATCACCTTGGAAATAAATTTGAAATTCATAAAAAGAAAATGAATCCTATGCATATATGTTTATAGTGTAGGTTACTTTTGTTTTTGAACATCAAAATTCATTGTACTTTCATATGAGAATATACATAATTAAAAATAAACTATGATCATTTTTTAGAAAACAAAGTAGCATTTTTACTGATTTAACTTTGCTTTCCACATTAAGATAGACTCACATGTAAGTCACTTGAAAAGCTACAGGATTCTAGTTAAATTAATTTGATTGAAAAATTTATAAGTTTATAGGGCTTAAAGGGATCCTCAGGTTATCTGGTTCAGTTCCCAATCCCATATATTGATTTAATTAGTACCTTCCTTCCAAATTCATTCACTCTCTGTTAGGATCCTCCACTGAAGATCTCACTACCTCAATACTTTTATCTCTACTTCTCCACTTTGTCCTTACTGAGATAATATCTATATATTTGTAATATACTGAGATAATATCTATATACTTGTAATATACATACATCTATGTATGTATATATATACACATGTGTGTACTCTAAATGTGTCCTTCATATGTCTGCTTACCTGTATTCTATTTAATTGATGAGATTAGAAGCTAATTTAGGTTCTCTACAACTTGACATTCATTTTAGATTTTTGAAAACAGATTTCCAGTTTCTCCAAGATTTTTCTTCTTTCTCTAGACATATCTTGTTCCCACAACCATTCCTGATAGTATGGCCCCCCATCTTGGGAAAAATTTATATACAAATTTTATATATATACAATCCCTGTGTGTGTGTGTATGTTGGGGTGATGGGCTTAAGGAACAAGTTGACTTTAGTTACTGAGCCATCTCCCCACAGCTTCCTAAATAATATTCTTTAAGAAGCATTGTTAATTTAAAAATTACAGTTAATTATATCAAGTTTGAAGGCTTGCATGCTCCTTGAGAGAGTACTTTTGAAATCACTCGTGTATAAATAGACGCAGGTGAAATCACACTCCCTTCTCTAGTCCTAAATGAAGTCGGATATGCCCTGGTCTCTGGTCATGATCATTAAGGTCTCTGGGATGGGTAATTTTGGTTGTTGATTTAATTAGATAAGGAGATTTCTGAGACATTATTGGAGCATACTTTTAGGAGTGCCTGAGGGTGTATTCAGATATATATATATATATATATATATATATATATATATAGAGAGAGAGAGAGAGAGAGAGAGAGAGAGAGAGAGAGAGAGAGAGAGTTAACTGAAGGAAGGCACCATGAATATGGGTAGCACTGTCCCATGAACTGGGGTCTTGGACTAAATAAAAAGGAAAGAGGGAGAAACCCAGCCTGACAGCATATCCATCTCTCCTGCGTCCTGATCAAGAAATCTGAGCCAATCATATCTTTGCCACAATGAAGTCACCTGCCACCAGGCTTTCCCTGCCATGATGGACTGTGTCTCCTCAAACTGCAAGCCAGAATAAAGCCTTCCCCTCATAACTTCCTTCTTGTCACATATTTTGGTCATGGCAACAAGAAAGTAGATCACATAGCCCCACAGCAAAATATGATTTTGTGATGTATGAGTTACCTCTAAAAATTAAATACGGTTTGCTATTACAAATGTACTTCATGTTCAGATAAGAAATGTGGGGTAATGAAAAAGCCATATATAATCTAACTACTCAATTAAAAGCCACTGATGAGTAAATATCTTTCCTTTCTTTTCTATCTACATGCTAATTTTCAAAACAGGATCATATTGTTTATTCCCTTTTAGAATCTGTCACTTTTTTTGGTAAATTAGAATAATGTGAGAATCATTTCATCTCCATCCAGCACATTATTTTTATGATGTTTACTGTGATTATAATCACACTGGTCTACAGCCAGACCACCCTGAATGAGCCTGAGCTTGTCCAGTCACACTAGGTATCCTTACAGCTAAACATTTGCCAATACAGTTATTTACTGTTCTTAAATTTTAGCACAAGAACGATGCTCTATACCCTTCTAAAGCTGGAGATGCTATGTTTTATGTCTCTACTCAGCTGTACCCAACTCCTATCTAGATTTTTTTTTGCATGTCTTCATATACTGAGATTGACAAAATGTTAACTACTCTTGCTATGCCTGAAGTCTCCTTATATGCCACAAAAGTCATCCAATAGTTTGGGGGAAAAGACAAGTTAGTTAAGCATCTTTACTTTACACTAAGAAATATAACCAAATACACACATACCCACTCGCAGGTACATATAATTGCGTCACAAAGTATTTCTTCTCATTGCTTATGATACGCTCTGTTCTTCCATTCCATTTCATTTCATTTGACACAACTCTATCCTATTCTATGGTCTAACAGTAGTCTAGACCTACTAGACTGATTTCTGGTTACAACCCAAAATTGTTTTTGCTTTTGTTTTTTCTAAAGGCCACTGAAGTACCCAGGGTCGTTCCTAATAGGCAGTTTCAGAGAATGAGCTACTGTCTCAAATTCCTTGGGCTCCAGTGGCTTCTACAATGAGGTTAGCCAACAAGGATATTGGTCTGTTTTTCCCCACAGCTTCTTTCTTCCTGGTGGGTGCTGTTTTTTGTTTGGTTGTTTTGTTTATTTGTTTTGTTTTGCTTTTTTTTCTTAGTATAAAATTTTAATGAACAGATCATGTGTTGGTACCACCATATCCCTCCTCCATGCTTCTATTCTATGGTGACCCCTCTTCGGTGGGATTGCTGGTACTCACCATGGGGTTGTGGGTTATGAGTTGTGAGAGCAGCAGTCAGTCACTGTGTGTGGGTTGGGCAGGGGGGGGGTCAGTGCCTCTGCATATTCTCACCCACCTTAACTCTTAGAATCTTTTGCCCCCTCTTTTGCAAAATTCACTGAGCCTTGGTGAGTGTTTTCTAAGTCTACTATAGGGTTGATCTCTTAGCAGCTTCTGGAATTCTGCTTTGGTATGTTTTTTGTATCCTCAGTGTCTGTCTCCATCACCCTGGTGCAGGTTGTCAGGCTCCAGGTGGGAGCAACACTCTTGCTCATCTCTCCACTTCCTCTGTGGTTTTACCTGGGCCCTAGCTGATATGTTAGGTGCTCATCTCCTTCCAGGGAGCTATCATTTCAGGTAGGATTTGTTTGTCCTCGGTTCTCACTGCCTTCTGGATTTCACCCCCAGGACTCCAGCATGGTTAAGAGTCCACCAGTGCTGGTTTTCCTACAGAGGTGTTTTTGTGCATGATGGTGGTTTGCTGGCTTTTGTTGTTAGGATTTTATAACCTGTTAATTACCCATTCTTTTTCAGTCTAGAATATTCCTCACTATATAAAAAGCAGATAGGAGGGTCTACTTCCCACTCTCTTTCCCCGACCTCATGTCAACTCAGAAGTGCTACCAAACAGAAGAGACCCCTTGGATTCAGAGGATAGGGGAACTGGAAGAGGCAGAGGTGTCTTCTCTGGCACTGCTCTGTCCAGCCAACAGGCAGCCTGGGGATTAGGGGGAACTAATCTGCCTCTGTCCCCCACACAGAGCCTTCAAGTCCACTTAACTCTACCTCTTCAAAACCTGCTGGATTCAAAGGTCACTCCTGTCTCCATGATCACTGGCCTAGAACATCCACTAACTCACCCCTGCCTCACTTCCACCTTTGACGGCAGCCTCCCAAGAAAGCCCACACACTCAGCCTGCATCTTTCACTCACCACTCTCCAATATAAACTGCCCATCCCTGCCCACCCACAGGAGTGGACACTGGACATTCTCCATAGAAAATGAGACTCAAAGAAGGCAAGTAATGAAACTAAAACAATGTTACTTGAAATAAATATCTCCTTGCTAAGTTACGCTAAAGACGTTCAAATTTAATGAGAACATACATTTCACAAATATCATTGACCCATGTAAACACCTTAGAAATGAATGTAACTGATTTCAAGGCTTCATAAGAATCATAAGAATTTACCATTCGTTTTGGAAAGTTTTCGGGCTTGTGACTCGCTGATAGAATTATTTTCATTAAATTGCTGATATTGTCTTGAATATTGGAAACTTCTGAATTTCTCAGCTTTAAGGTAAATGACAAGGTCAGATAGGGCCATAGCTATTTTCATCTTCCTTGTCTAAAAATAGAATGCAATAATTTCACATTTTGATATGAATCATTTGAAATTTTTTTCTAATAAAATATGCTTTGAAATAGATTCACTTTCATCTTTGCGTAAGCTTACCTCATCAAAATCTATTTGGATTAAGTCCACATGACCATTTTTATGACTGTCGAGTACTTAATGATAATTTGAACTAGCATAAGTTTAAATTCTTAACTAATATAAGCATTGAGAACTATTACTATTTCTTTTCCCCCAAAGATCTCAGCTTGTGCTGACAAATTTTGCATGTTTACTGGGGATGGGGAGGGGGGGCAATGAGGAATTGGGGATAACAACTCATTGTTGGCCCACTAAACAATGTAACTCATTATGGACAATAAAAAAAAAAGAATTTCAGCCA